>LPNX010733474.1:3279-27218 GCA_001517045.1 Pseudotsuga menziesii | reverse complement strand
TCTGAAATTTCTTCTTCCTCGTCCTCTCTTGCTGCAATCTCCCTTGGAAGGGTCTTTGGATTGGTCTTTGCCAGCTAGGGCAGCACCAATACTAGATGCGAAAGAGTGCATCTCTAATCTGGAAACTATAACTTGTAGAATGATTTAGAAAAAATATGGGATGCAGGTTTAGATTCCTGCTCCTTTACATATTACAATATGATTATGCAGCCTATCAGCCCTATCAAAACAATCTTGCAGCTGCTCTATATTTAATTTCTATATCATTTCAATATATAAATTATGTGCACTATTCTACACAATGCAGGTCTGAGTCTCTGCGCTTTTTACAATACAGTCTATGCCACAATTAACAATCTTCTCATGCAGTGGTTACAGCTTTATTTTCAAAGCACAGTTACAAATTGAAAGGAAAAAACACAGCAATTCCATGCTATATCATTCATAGCAACAATTCATAGAGGAGAAAATTCTTCATGCAACAGGCTCTTCACTCAATGAAAATAAACAAATGCTTGCAGAATTTAAACTTCAACCCAGCGTAGACTTCAGATGCAAGTTTCACACAGCACGCTTCAGTCTTCAACGCAGCATATAGCAGGCAGCTCCACGCAGGCAGCTCTACGCAGGAAAAGAACGCAACAGCTCCAATACAACACTCACGGGCCTCTTCATTATGCAGCATACATTATTTATCTCCACGCACTTTCAATCAGTAGATTAATGCACAAGCAATGAAATCACATGCATTTTTTTTTTTTCAACTCACACTACAAAACCTTGATTCATTCAAGCTTCAAACTTCAGATACAAAGAAAGAGTAACTTAAGGTTTTGTTCAAAAAACCCATAAAACCAAAAAGCAAAGAACTTATTCCTTTCTAGCACTACTATGGCATGTTCAAAGTTTCTCTAAAAAATAATTGCATTCACCTCTTTCCAGTGCCTATTAGTCGTCGCGGGTTCCAGTCGTACTGCAATCTACTAGCGAGCTAAGTTGGGAAGAGATCGCCAGCAGCAATTACACAGCTGTTACAGACTTCTTCACGCAGCAATATTTCACTTCAGACTCCACGCAGCAATCTTCACGATCTGTGGTAGTGAGTCTCCACAATAAACTTCCCGCATAAAACTAGGGCACAATTAGGGTTCACTTCAGAAAATTAGGGTTCCCACAGACGGCGCCAACTCCACGCAGGCAGCTTCAAGAACACGCAGTCGTGTTGAAGTTGTGTTGAAGAGATTGAAGTGGTACAGGTGCATACCAGCAAGAGTATTATTTGTAGCAGAGATTATATGGTATGCAAGGACTGGAACAATGTGCTGACATTGTTAACTCACAAGATTATAAGCAGGTCGCGTGTACCAGGAGCAGGTTCACAACAACAAAAGTCACAAACCATGAAATCTAGCAGCGGGAACAACATTCAATACGTGGTGGAGAGTTGGCCAATAGATTCAACAGTCCAGACATACGAGTGAATCATTATTTTGGCCCAATATCTTTCAGGGAACAAATCTGTTCCTCTCCCATTGCAGACATAACAGTTACAACGATATCTTTCCCCTCGTCAAATCCAGCCTTGATCTGGGCACACAACCAGCAGCAAGAGTCTTCAACGCAGAGTCTTCAACGTGACTGTCATCTTAAAAATACTTCAACTCAACGCAGCTCCTCACACAAATGCTGGAGTCTCCAACGGTCTTCACGCAGAGGGCGGCAGTAGCAGATATATACTCTGATATTACAAGCAGAGAGCAAATATTACAGGCAGGTAATCCCCACGAGTATTATTTCCAACACAGTCATTCAAGAGCTTAAAACTCCACCGAATTACAGACATAAAATCGCGGCATGATCAGTTTTTAAAATCGCAGCAGAGGCACACAATATGGTTGTCTGTGCTACACACCAGTCTTCAATATTCAAGAGATATTCAATGCAATATCCAACAACTACAGATCGCAGAGGATAGGAGAGGCGGCCCACAAAAAAATTAGGGTTAGGTATACCACAATCTTTCTAGCAGAGAATAAACTCAGGCAGATGGAGTAACGCATACACTGCATGCGACTCGACTGGCAGACTGATGGAGCAGTCTGGCAATGGACTGGAAAGTAGAACGCCAGGAATGGGCAGACTGGCAACAGGCAGGAGTTATGGCAGCGCTCTGATACCACTTGTTGGTAATAACTCCCAATTGATTCTTATTCCAATGCAAATGCCTATATTTATGCAAATTACATGGCGGTTGGGTTTCACCTTCCGCTCAGCCTATTTGGCTTCCTACTATTTATTTATATATTTATTTACATTATATAACCCTAACGGATTATATTCTAACAATTCTTTACACATTCATACAATAAATAATCGTTACCTATTTCACATCTGCACATCTCTCCATAGCTGCGCTCCTTTGTTCTGGATCGTGACTGTTTACTTACATACACAATGATTCATCAACTTACCTATTCAACAGTCGCATCATTTCAGTGATAACTTTCAGCAAAAGCATCATTTCATTCTTCCCACAACTCGGAATTCATTTCCACGGCCCTATTTATCATTTTATAGCGCTTCCGCAATATCCATCTTCTTTCTGCAAGATCATCTTCCAGTTTTAATTAGAGTCGTTCATCCTATTTCTAAGTCTATCCATACCATCGATCTAATGCACAGATTCCCTCCTTGAAATCGTATTTCTGCACCACGGTTTCCTCATCAACGACTCCCCATCGTTGATCTTCTATTCTTCGGATTGCAGGATGCAAGAACTCAACTCTTCAAAACTTCGACTTTCTGCTTTCCACAATTGTCTTTCCGCAATCGTCTTTCTGCAACAACAATTATGCATCGTTGATCTCCTTTGGGTTCTTTGTTGAAATATTGTAACTTCGAATAATATTCTATATGTATCTTTTTTTGGTCCCCGATGGTCCTACTGGGAGAACCACGTGTATTACTTTGTACCCTGATGCTTCTAATCGAAAGAACTAATAAGAGTCATGAGGTAGTCCCCTCTAATTGTAAAGGTGGGTCATTAGAATCCCAGTGTGGTTACTTGAGCCTACATGTGTAACTCGAGCCTACATGTCGGATTTAATTATTAAAGTGAACGGATGAATATAAATAGAGGTGTGGTTCTCCTCATTTGGAACACACACTCTCACTTATGTAGCGCATTAGTGGAGAAGAGAGAAGTAGTTGGAGAAGGAGGAGGATCAGGCTTTGATCTCCTTGTTGGTTTTACCTTTTATCTTTTGGGGCATCTATATTGAGGAAGCTTTTGCTGTGTTTTTCCCTTTAGGGTTTTCCCAGGATAAATCCTTGTGTTCTTTTTGTAGGGTTGTGCTTGTCTATCTTTCAGTGATCCTGTTTATATGCTTTTGTTATGAAATTTAAATGAATACTAATGATCTAGCTTAGCATATGAAAATTTAGCATGGTATCAAAGCCACCCTGAAAGAAGACATTGTACAGCTATAGAAGCTAGGGCTTCTTACTTCTTGGGTCTCTCTCCACAATCGATCAGCAAAAGAAGGCTAGGCTGACTCTCCATTGAAGGGCGCATCTTTCTGTCGAAGCAGAATTCGATTCCGAACATTTTCAGTTTTCGGTGCGACAAATTAGGGCTTTCTATAGAAGAAGAATTTTTGAGAGATCCCAGCATAGGATTTCTATCCTCATCAAAATCGAAGTTTAGAGACCTGGATCAAGCTTTTTGGTTGGGTGAAACTCTGAAAAAGTCAAACCCTAGTTTGACCCTGAGCTGGAAAAACCCTAAATACTAAAAGTGATAAGTTTTGATAAAGTTCGCTATATCTCAGAATTGGTGAGATATCAGATGCTGAAAATTGCATAGGTCAATTCTAAGATCATGATGTACACTGTGTCCAAAATTCATCCTCAGATTCACTATATTCGGGGAGATATGATCCCTCCCAGTTAGGGTTCCAGCCTGTTCCAGGATTCATCCCTAAACAGGACACCTGGGGAAAATTGCTATATCTTGGGATACAAAGGTCTAAATGAAATTTTGGAAGATGTTACAAAAATTTCATGGAATTTACTTTCTGTGGTCCGAGTTTTAGACTCAGAAGATGAAACAATGACACATGGCAGTCCGTACAACTTCATTGTTCTGAACAATCCTGTAACAGGTCACCTTGGGAAAATGATCATAAGTTCCCATTGGTGAAACCAATTCTAATGAAACTTGTGTTGTTGGAACAGGGACATGTGATGGTATCTTAGTGCAAATTTTCAGACATAGAGGAGCAATAATTTCAGAGATAGCGCAGAAACAATATCAGGAATTTCTGCAGGAGAAATTGGAAAACTAGGGCTTCCTGTTTCGGGAAGTTCCCTCCACAGTTTTCAGAAAAGGAGTACATTGGAAAGCTCAGCTTGAAGAGATCTATATTTCTATCCAATCAGATATGAAAGATTCCAAGTTTTGAAAATTAGGTTTTCTCTGACAAACCCTAGATCAGCTAGCTCCAGAACCAGGACGGACACCTCAAATCAGTAAGATCTAATCTTTTTCTATTTCCATTTGAGGTTCTCATCAACTTGATGATAAGATTGGTGAAGTTGACAACTTCCAAGAATGGAAGTATTTAATCTCTCTGAAGAAAATGAATTGGACACCTACATGAGTAGAGAGGTTCCAGTTCCATAGGGAGATGAGGCTCAAAGCCTTACACCAAAAGAACTTGGTCAAGGCCAAGAAGATCATTGCTAATTCAATCATGGATCAACTTGTACCACAAGTGTATTCCCTAAAGACACCGAAAGAGATGTTTGATTCCTTGACCAAGCTATTTGAAGGAAAGAACATACATCAGAAGTTGACCTTAAGAAACAAATTGAAGAGGTAAAAGAAGAAGTGAAGAATGTAGAAGTGGTGATAGCCACCTTGAATAGCCTCCCAGGATCATGGGATTCATTCATGCGAGGAATGTTTGCCAAAAGGAAGTGATTACTTTCAGCTGACTCTAGGAAGAAGAAGAGAAGAAGAAGATGGGAGCAATTGAAGATCAAGCTCTCACCATTCAAAGAAGATCCCTCAAGCAATGAGGAATATGAAGAACTCAATTCTTGAAGAACCTCTTATCCATCTTATCATTTGGATCAGAAATGATGATGTCAGGAATGAAGAAGATGATGAAGTAGAAGGATCAAGAAGGAGTCTACCCACGAAACGAATAAATGATAAGTATTCAATTGTCATTTCATGATATTGTTTTGTTATACATTTGATTATATTCAGTTGATGTGTTATGCATGATAGACTGGTTGCATTAATGACAGTAGTGAGATATGGATGAATGTTGTGTTGGATAAATAGTTGCATGATGCATAAGAATTTGTCGTTATGCATATGTTTTAGTTCTAACCATGCAACTAGTGCATTTGAATTGTAGGAAAGGTCCTGTACAACTGGCTAGAAGAAAAGAGGGATAAGACTTGTTCCGAAGAGCAAGTGATGACAATTCAATAAACATGAATCTGAAGCTCCCAGGGTAAGAGACATCATGACGAAGGAAAGAGCTTCAGAGAGCGATAGATCCACCATGAAGGATGAAGACCACCATGGCTATGAAATAATCTATGATCAAAGAGTAACAATTGATCATGAGGAATGATGTATTCAATATGGTACTACAAGAACAAGTGTACAAAGCAAGGTTCATGATTTGCCTCAGAAAGAATAGACTATGACATGACATACTCTATTGACAAGTTTATATCAAGCATAGATCCACTTGTACAGAATGAAGAGGGAAGATGATACTCCACTTTAGGGAGAGTGAATACAGAAGATATATGAGTTCAACATGGTACGACATGATGGACAACTTCCATATGGATCGAGACTTTACCAAGAGTAAAGTGCATTCCAGCCTTCAAGGTTGAATGCAGAAGACTAGGATATGTTGATGACCTGACAAGACGAACTCATGGAAGATGTTATGATGAAAGAATACAAGAATGATGTTTGGGATATAGTACTCAAACCAGAAAGCAAGAATGTGGTATCTTCCAAATGGATTTGCAAGATAAAATATGTTGCAGATAGAAGTAAGGAAAGACTTGTGGCTAGAATTTTCTCTCAAAAAGAGGGAATTGATTATGAAGAGACATTTTCCCCAGTAGCACGGTATACTTCGATTAGAGCTATCATGGCACTTGCATCCATGATGAAGTGGGACTTACACCAAATGGATGTGAAAACAGCCTTCCTGAATGGTGTAATTGAAGAAGAAGTATACATAGAACAACCACAAGTATTTGAAGTTGAAGATAGACATACTCACGTATGCAAGTTGAAGAAGGCCCTGTATGGCCTAAAACAAGCTCCTTGAGCTTGGTATGGAAGGATAGATAGTTTCCTGATGAGCATGGGCTTTACCAAGAGTCAAGCTAATCCTAACCTTTACCTCAAGGTTGTAGAAGATGAACCTGTCATCCTACTACTGTATGTGGATAATCTATTCCTGACAGGGAATGAGAAATAGATTGTAGAATGCAAGAAGAAGCTCGCTGAAGAATTTTAGATGAAAGACCTTGGGTTAATGCATTATTTCCTAGGTATGGAAGTATGGAAAAATTCAAAAGGAATATTTCTCAACTAGGGAAAGTATGCAGTAGAGATATTGAAAAGATTCGATATGTTGGAATACAAAGCCATGGCCACACCCATGGATTCCAACCTGACGTTGTTAGATGATGACTCATCAGAGTTAGTGGATGTGACTCAATATAGACATATTATTGGGTTGTTAAATGTATCTAACAAATACCAGACCACACATTTGTTTTGCTGTGAACACCATGAGTTAGTATCTAGTTCAACCTAGACGTGTTCACCAAATAGTTGCAAAACATGTGATGAGATATCTGAAAGGGACTATAGACTTTGGTCTATACTACGATGGAAACCATGACTATAGATTGTATGGCTATACAGATGCAGATTGGGCTGGAAGTATCTCAGACAGGAAAAGCACATCAGGTAGATACTTTTGTTTGGGGTCTGCTATGAGTTCATGGTTTAGCAGGAAACAGTCCAATGTTTATCTTAGCACGGCTGAAGCAAAATACATAGCAAATTGCTCTACTACATTATGAATCCATATGGCTTCGGAAGCTGATATCAGGTCTCTTTTGGACACTACAATGATTCTATGTGATAACCAGAGTTGTGATGACAGAGAACCCTGTGTTACGTTGTAACACATAGAAATCCGGTATTTCTACATACAAGATAAGATGCAGATGATGATGTTTTAGTATTTACATAAAGATGCAGATGATGATGTTTTAGTATTTACATAAAGATGCAGATGATGATGTTTTAGTATTTACATACTATGCAAATGATGGTGATTCAATATTTTTATACTGAATATAGAGATGATGATGTTTCAGTATCCCCATACTGAAGATATAGATGATGATGATTTCAGTATTCCCATACTGAAGATATAGATGATGTTTCCGTATTTACATACTGTAGATGCAGATGATGGTGATTCTGTATTTCTATACTGAATATAGAGGTGATGATGCTTTCAGTATTTCTATACTGAAGATATAGATGATGATGCTTTCAGTATTCACATACTAGAGATACAGATGGTGATAGTTCAGTATTCACATACTAAAGATGTAGATGATGATGGTTTAGATGATGATGTGCTGACAAAGCCTCTGTTCCAAATAAAGTTCAAACACTTTTGAGACAATCTTGGTGTGGTTCGGAAAGACCTTCCCCAAAAGGGGGAGTAGTGATGTTGCAGTGGGATTGTATCATCCCTGGGCACTTGCCCTAAAGTGATCCGGGGACCTCGGTCCTTGAGAATGAAGAGGGATTGTATCATCCCAGGACATATGTCCATAAGTGTTCCGGTGATTTCGGTACTCGAGAATGTGTGTTGATCCCATAATTCTGAAAGGAAGGATCGTTGGTAGCTCTGTAAAGACTTGATCCTGTAATTCCAAAAGGAAGGATTTTCTGAGTTCCACAGATATGTTGATCCTGTAATTATGAAGGGAAGGATTGTCTTAGTTCCACAGATGTGTTGATCCCGTAATTCCGAAAGGAAGGATTGTTGGTAGCTCCGTAAAGACTTGATCCCGTAATTCTGAAAGGAAGGATCGTCTGAATTCCATAGATGTGTTGATCCCATAATTCCGAAAGGAAGGATCGTTGGTGACTCCATAAAGACCTAAATCTTGTAAGTCCAAAAGGAAGGATCATCTGAGTTCCACAGATGTGTTTATCCCGTTATTCCGAAAGGAAGGATCATTGGTAGCTCCGTAAAGACTTAATCTCGTAATTCTGAAAGGAAGGATCATCTGAGTTCCACAGATGTGTTGATCCCGTAATTCCGAAAGGAAGGATCGTTGGTAACTCCGTAAAGACCTAAATCCCGTAATTCTAAAAGGAAGGATCGTTTGAGTACCACATATGTGTTGATCCCGTAATTCCGAAAGCAATGATCGTTGGTAACTCCATAAAGACCTAAGTCCCGTAATTCTGAAAGGAAGGATCATCTGAGTACCACAAATGTGTTGATACCGTAATTTCGAAAGGAAGGATCATGTTGATGTTTTGATGATGATGATGTTTCTGATCAAAAGATCAGAGTATGATGATGATGATGTTGCTAATCAAAAGGTCAAAGTGTTGAAGATGTTGTTGCTGATCGAAAGGTCAAAGTGCTGAAGATGTTGCTGACCGAAAGGTCAAAGTGCTGAAGATGTTGCTGATCGAAAGGTCAAAGTGCTGAAGATGTTGCTGATCGAAAGGTCAAAGTGCTGAAGATGTTGATGTTGATCAAAGAGTTGTTGTCGTTCAATATTGAAGACAAAGACTATATCAAGGATAATTTTAGTGGTGAAATTTAGCCCATGGGCTATTTTTAGGGGGTTTTCTCGAAAAAAAGATTCGCCATTTTGCAATTTTTGAAGCCCTGTTCTGCCCAATTTTGATGGGGTAAAATTTTTTCACCCTAAAAGTCACCAAATTATTATATAAACGATATAAAATCCTTGGAAATTAAAATATTATTTGAAAATTATCGCCAAACATTTTTGTAGTTGGTGTTTTAAGAATTGGTAAGATTCACCAATATTTATACACTTTTAAATAAGTATGGTTCCTTGAAATCAAGAATTGGTAAGATTCACCAATATTTATACACTTCTAAATAAGTATGGTTCCTTAAAATCATCCCTGGACTATATGATGTTGAAAAGCTTCCAATGATTTATAGATGTGTTACCCTGATGATGTTGATGATGTCCTCTATCTCTCTCCTACCATTGTTGTTGTTGATGTTGTTTTAGAATACCCTTCTCATTAAGGGGAAGTGTTGAAATATTGTAACTTCGAAGAATATTCTATACGTATCTTTTTGTGGTCCTCGATGGTCCTACCGGGAGAACCACTTGTATTACTTTGTACCCCGATGCTTCTAATCGGAAGAACTAATAAGAGTCATGAGGTAGTCCCCTCTAATTGTAAAGGTGGGTCATTAGAACCCTAGTGTGGTTACTTGAGCCTACATGTGTAACTCGAGCCTACATGATTAACTCGAGCCTACATGTCGAATTTAACTATTAAAGTGAACAGATGAATATAAATAGAGGTGTGGCGCTCCTCATTTGGAACACACACTCTCACTTGTGTAGCGCATTAGTGGAGAAGAGAGAAGTAGCTGGAGAAGGAGGAGGATCAGGATTTGATCTCCTTGTTGGTTTTACCTTTTATCTTTTGGGGCATCTATATTGAGGAAGCTTTTGATGGGTTTTTCCCTTTAGGGTTTTCCCAGGATAAATCCTTGTGTTCTTTTTGTATGGTTGTGCTTGTCTATCTTTCAGTGATCCTGTTTATATGCTTTTGTTATGAAATTGAAATGAAATACTAATGACCTACCTTAGTATATGAAAATTCAACAACGATTCCCCACACAACTACATTTCGACCAAAAATCCGACGGCCGTATTGTCGGATTTTTGACACTTCCTTGTCGCATGTACGACACTATGAATTTTTTTAAGCGTCGGTGGATTGTTGTCGGTTATCCGACATTGTTCCAATCCGTCGGTTAAGTGACGGATCAGTTTACCGTCGGTTAAATGTAAATCGTCGGTTCTCTGACATCTAAGCGTCGGTTAAGCGACGGTGGAGATTTTTTTTTTTTTTGAAACTACACTTACGGGTCGTTGCTTCTATAGCATGGCCGTCGGTTCACCAATGAAACCCGTCACTTAACCGATGAATTATGAAAACTTAAACGTCGGTTAAGCGACGGTATTTAATTTTATTTTTTTTTAAATCACCTACAGGCCGTCGCTTAACCGACGGCTATAAGTGTTTTTAAAAAAAATAACAAATGCCAAATTACTGGAGACGCACCTTGATGTTTGTATAGATTGTGAAATTACTACAATAAAGCGAATGTTGCTAACAAAGTGCCCAGAAACAAATATTAGTAAGCTATGCCTGAAGTAACAATCATGAGATAAAATGACAAATGATTAATAGCTTTGACCAAATGTATGTGTGCAAGAAATATATATATGATTTGGATGACAAAGACTTGCTTCAAGTTTTGATATGCTCAATTAAGTCATGTATCAAATATATAGCTCTTCCAAGAGTAGTATGTTTGAATGAGTATGGTTGTTCAAAGCTAGTTATTTTTTCAAGTCAAAATAAATGCAAATGTTTCAAGTAAGCCCAAAAACAATTATTATCAGACTTTCCATTTATAGAAAGGCAATATGAGCACCTATGTTAAGCGTAGATAGCAATGAATGATTTATGATAAATTAGTGGAAATTTAGCAAATGAGAGAATGACAACCACTAACAAATATATCATTATATCAAATTTCCATCCATATGATGAAGTCAACAAAGTGCAACTTCGAAATAGAAATGAGGCAAATGAAAATTGCAAATTTGCTCCATAGGACTGTCAGAGGTGGTTGATTTCCATCATATCCCAAATTAAATGATACAACTGTATCAATTTGTATCTTCAATTTACTTCAAAATTGCAAAACTCAATCTTTCAAGTAACAAGACATGTCGTGAAAGCTATTTCCAGTCAATCAAAATTATATCTTGAAAAACAATCAAATGCAATGGCCAAACGTATGTGAATAAACACTTCAATGACATAGGAAACTTCCAAGTTACTTTTGTTTTTGCAAAGTGAAAATGATTTCACACTAATGTCAAGACAACTATTTCCAGCCCAAGCAAATTGTATTGTAACAGCAGCAATAGTACCTTTCAGTCAAGAAATGATAGTGTCCATATGCTTATATTTTTGACAAAGAGATTATAAGAAAGTTCCAATTTCCTTCCTAAATTCCTCAAAGTAAAAATGTTTGTGAAATTACTATCGGAACAACTTGGTTATTGGTTGGGCATGACAGTCCTCTTTGGTAAGTTTTATGACGGGTTCAAGGCTTCTTTTAATGAAGGAATTTGATAGGCAACTATGGGAGGAGTGAAGGCAATTAGGAATGGATTTATGACAGTCCATGACAATGATATGGGGGTCTTAAACAAGTTTTTGTGCCAGTAATAAGTCTTCATGCTCATGATTTGTGAATATAATCATGTGTATGGACCTTGTTAAGGTCAAATTACCTCATATTTTGCTACAAGTTAAGGGTTGTGAGGATACTTTATAACAACATACTAGTTTAAGGGCACCTCGCCATCTTTCCCATGAGAAAATCTCCTTATTTCAATCCCAAAACCATACCATATGAAGAATAGGAGAGTCGATATTAGGAGAAGGATTTTGGGTATACAGTAAATACGTCAGCCCTAGTTGAATAAACCCTCACAATGTAAGTTCAGCCCTGGGTTTATCATAAGGAATGAATATTAATAAACAAATACAATGCAACTTGAATACTCTATAGCATAGAGAAGCGGGAACATCCATCCAGACTATCATATGATTTTTCATTTATATTACAAACGAATCAGCCTCCTCAAGGCCCTTCCATAAAAGACAATTGTTACAAGAGAAGCAATCCTTGGCTATACCTTCAATTGTATATCTTCACAGACTTCTCAAACGAATGCTGATTATGCCAACAACAATACTAGATTCATTTTAAAACAAAAACAATAAGAAGGTTCAAACTAAAATTTAAGACATCTAAATTTTGTATTACTCATAAGACATAAGCTTACACATGTTGCCTGGCTGCTTTGGTGAATTCTCTTTGATGATTTTTCAGAATGCTCCAACCCAAGGTACTGCTCCCAAGCTCCATAAACATCTCTCCTCTTGAATAAGAAAGAAAAACTGGTTAAATATTTCAATTGCTTATATGCCTAGTCTCTATTCCATCTGTTCCACTGAGTGTCAAGGCAGAAGCATCCGCAGATCTTAGAGAAATATAAGACATACCTGAAAACGATGGGAATTGATATCTGCATCTTGAAGGTACTCAGGACGACCCAAGGAAACGAATGCAAACTTCCACTATTTCAGGAAACCCAAGAGGTTAAATGCAGAGTTACACAATAATAATGGTTCTATTTTCACAATCAATTTTCTAGCAAGGACATTTTCTTGAAAAGTTTTGAGGCATGAAAGATGGAACAAGATTGTAAATTATGCAACCAATTATTCACCTTAGAAAATTCTTCATCAGGAATCTACAATTTCTTCTTGATTCGCTCTTTAACCTCTGATAGAGTCTCACCCAAGTGAATAACAAAAAAGAAAGGCTCTCCAAAGTTCTGGATCTGTTTCAAATTTGTGAAATTTAAGGCTCCTTGGATTTTAAAGTTTAACAAAAGAATCAAACAATTCATTCATAGCCATCTCTTCTGGCAGAGATTCATCGAGACTATACTCACCATATGGTTTTGTGATGAATCCTTGGTAAAATGGTAAACATGAATCAACCTATCATGTGAACTTAGATTCCTCTCTTCTTCTGGGATCTATGCAGTATTAACAATGAAAATATGAAAATAAGTTATGCTAACACAACCAAGTAAATATGAGAACTAAGACAAATTGTTATAATATAAGCACCTCTTCTGCTCGCAAAGCCCAATACTGGTCATTTACATTCTCAATCTTTTCATTTATAGGAAAAACCTGCACAGGTCAATCACATATCTCATACAAATGATTAAAGTGGGCCTTGTAAGAATCAAACACAGATTGCAGAGTTAAAAAAAGAAGCCCCCAAGTCTGACCTTGTAAATTTTGTGGTAAAAGACCTCAAGTAGTCGCAGCTCTGCATTTGGGTTCGATAGCTCCACCTTCAAGAACAGAAAAAGAGAAGTGTATTACTAAATGCAATCAACAAAATTTCCATTACTCGATGTAATTTGGTTGTAGAAATATTTGGACCATAACATTAAAAGGATCTGCATCAATGCATCATGCCTAATAATTGCACTCTCCTAAATTGCAACTCCCATACATAGTTTTAAAACCGTTCAACTCAGACCCAAAACTGGCCAGGTTGACTAGTTTAATCGTCATCGGCCTCAAACAAGGACAAAACTCCGCCAGAGGCCAGCTTGGCATCGAACCGGTTGAGTAGAGGTCTGACTCGGCCGGTTCGATAACTAACCAGTTGAGTCCGTCAAAAACCGGTCGGGTTTGTACAAGTGACATTGAAGTCATTAATATTAAATGTTAATGTTAAAGTGACATTCTCCTTATCTTTCATTTTCTATCATTTTACTTGAATTTTAAACATTGTCGTTAATTGTTTCAAGATGTTTGAGAGTGGTTCCAACCTCATTGGACTTCATATGCAAAAAGTAGAATTTTAGATCTCATTTAAAATAGCAAACTTAATAGTTTTCAAGATTTCAGGATTGCAACAATTCCACTAGATTCCATCATGTATGAGCGTAAGAGATTGGAATTTAATCAAGCACATTAACTTCTCTATGCACCTTGATGTTTGTGGTGTTGATGCCTGGTTGTTGAATTTGATTCAGCTCCTCAGTCATGACCTTAAAAAAAATGTAACCTTCAGTCAAGCAAAATTACTTATTAAGCATGGAAAGTTTTTTCTACCTTATTTTAAGGATTGGATTATAAAGTCTCGTCAAAATTGTAATATTGACTGATGTCCTTGGAAGATTAATTTCGAAAATTGAGGTAGAAGCAAGGGCAAGATCCTAGAGGAGGGGGGAAACATGGTGCTTTGATGAATAGGATCCCAATGTAGGCAATGATTTTGATGATATTAAGTTATTTGTTGTAGCATGAGGATTTTTGGACTACAACTTTACATTTTGATTCAAAAATTCAGATTTGTATTGCAATTGGTGCCATTTTGATATATTCACCCTGAGATGGGGAGGGGGGAAGCATGGTGCTTTGATGAATAGGATCCCAATGTAGGAAATGGTTTTGATGATATGTAGTTATTTGTTGTAGCATTAGGTTTCTTGGACTACAATTTTCAATTTTGATTCAAAAATTCAGATTTGTATTGCAATTGGTGCCATTTCGATATATTCACCCTTACATGGGATATATATCAGTAGACTTTGCATATTTTGTGTCTAAGGAAACAAACCTTTAGGATCTGCATAACATGGCAGAGTCTGCCGCTAACTCACTAAATGTATGAAAAAAAGTATGCCTTCTTCTAGTGCCTTCTTCTTGCAATGAATTTGTATGCTTCTGAATACATCTGAGAGTAGGTTAAAGTTTGATCCTGTTCAGACAACCTGTATTCATGTTTTCCTTGATAAGATCTTATAAATCCTGTTTACAAAACTAGCTAAGGGCGTAACCAGAATCATAACTTCTTGTGATCACGATCTTTACATTAATGGAAAAGTTGATTTGTGGGTTACATGTTTATCATTTGTAGGCAAGATGAATTAACGTTTTTCCTTTTTAGTCTACAAGTTTGTCATAATTTGCTAGGGGTAATCATGGATTGTACTTAAAAGCAGTTTAATTACCGATACAATAAGACAAGAGTTGAACAGATAAAAACACCAAAAAAGGAAGGGCATGACTCAACTTCAACCTTGAAGCTTCCAAAATAAAATTAGTAAATGCATGCATGAAAAAAATCAATTCAACACCAAAGCACATCGGTCAAAAAAATATCAAGAGGCAATACACCGAAGTGTAACATAAAAAGGAAGCGGTCAAAAAACCACCTTTGTTTTCAGTTCATTTAGGACATCACCAACAGTACTGTGCTTGGGTAGTCGTATAACATGCACAGATACCTACTTATCACAGAGAAACAAATGAGACAGTTTTTTAAATTTTTACTTTAGATCAATTGCTTCAATGATACAAGTTTACAACACAATTTTTGGAAATAAATTAATGTGAGAGTCAAACTATTTTCACCTCGTCTTTCATTGCATGGTGAAATGTAACCTTTAAAGATTTCAATCCTTGCAGCTCTGAAAGTGGTATATCCAGTACTTCATAATACAAGATATCAGAAATCTGCCCAAAAACCACATTAAGATCTTAACAGTGAGATAAAGTGAAGCAAGATATGAGCCACTAAAACCAGTGAACACCACAAAGTTTGACTCATACTATTAAGTAGAAGAATGACAAAAAATCCCTACAATCTCGAGATGTATAACATTTCATCTTCAGATTGATGAAAGCCTATCAAATTTTCTCAGACTTGATTGTAATGCACCAACATATCACTCAAGTGATCAACACCTCGATGCTTAATTGGTTGAGGTTTTGGCTGCTGCGAATAACAGTTGTGTGACGTAAGCCTAAGTTTTGAAGGATCACCTAAACTGAGTTGATTTGCAACCCTCTTAACAACATCATCATAAGTGTCCAGCTTTGACCTGCAAACATCACAGATGAAAGCAACATGGATAGAACAAGTTTAAAACCCAGACAAAGCTCCTACACATTGAACTTCTTTGACATATTAAAGTTCATTGCATATAAATAGAATTGTACTTACAATTCAAGACAAAATTCATCTTCTTTTGGCTTATCCAGATGCCGAAAACGAACAATCTACAGATCACATGCAATCAGAAATTCAACGTATGTTAAAATGACTTCCAAAACCAAGGAACAAATCATGTTCTTCATGAAGCACACATGCCTTTCTACACGATAGTTGCAAGAATGACTTCTTCACTGATAAAGGCAATAATTGGCAACTTTGCTCACAAGATGTAATGAGATTGAGTGCTAAGGAAAGCATTATTAGCCAACTATCATTGGTAAGTTAGCCCCCCTGAAATTTTATATATGCATTCCATGCAGCCATATCTAGGAGCAATAAACATAATATGCAGTTTCATTCTCATTAAAATACATGTTTTCTTGATTTCGAAATTTGCAGCAATAACTTCATTAGAAGATAAGTATAACTAAAGACTGTTATCAAACCATATGGTTGGAAATAGGCAAACCATGAAACTAAATCTGTGCTATAGAAAAGAAGTTAGGTTAGATTAGTCCCTACTGCAGAATTGGTAATCTACTGATACTAAATGTTTCACGACAATGTTCCTTTCTAATATTTAGCCTTTTGCAATATCCTCTGTTACATTTCATATATCCAACATATCATCCAACTAAGCAGCCGGTTTTGGAGTCACTATAGTCTCGGCAATGGATATCCACATTGTAACACCTTACAGGTTATAACATATAAAATATGGATATCTACTTTGCAGACCATTTAGAGACACTATTTAGTTGTATTTTGGTTCAGATATGTATCGCACTCGGTGTCATTTTGCTATATTCACCCATAAAATGCTATATAAATGAGAAAACTTTACATAATTGTGTTTAATGATTTAGAATCTGGATTTGCATGGATGTACATGATAAGATTTTTTTTAAATTGAATATTTTCAGTATTTTTTGGTCGGCCGGTTTGTGTCCTGTTTTTTACCTGTTCAGGTACAGTTCTTGTTTTTGGGGTCGATCGGTTCTTATAACATTGTCTTCCATATATATGGTGATTCTCAATATTCCAACAATCAAGCACCTTAGAGCTTGTCAAAAGCTACCGAAATGAAATTACTTGAGACATGTTATATATGCAGGTAAATCAAAGTTTATGAGCTATTTTGTATGTAAGTTCACAAAGTTGTAATAATGTCTTACTCTTTAGTCCTACGATATGTTGTATAAAACCTTAAAACGATAATTAGCATATTTAGTTTTAATTAGCTAAATAACAGCCTAATTGCCCCATTAAGGTAACGTGGGCAGTAAGTTATGGCTTTGGTCCATTGTATAAATACTAAATAGGTGTTTTCTAAATATTACATGTCATTTGAAAACCCCTCAACAAGTAGCCTGTAAGTCTTCCGTTTTACACAAACATAAAATGAGATGGATAAAAACCGCAATTTTAACTTGATCATGCAAGGACAGATCACAGCATCGTGTCAAATGCCGATATGAAACTAATACACTTCTGTTATCACACTCGAATACTCTATAGCATAGAGAAGCGGGAACATCCATCCAGACTATCATATTATTTTTCATTTATATTACAAACGAATCAGCCTCCTCAAGGCCCATCCATAAAAGACAATTGTTACAAGAGAAGCAATCCTTGGCTATACTTTCAATTGTATATCTTCACAGACTTCTCAAACGAATGTCGATTATGCCAACAGCAATACTAGATTAATTTTAAAACAAAAACAATAAGAAGGTTCAAACTAAAATTTAAGACATCTAAATTTTGTATTACTCATAAGACATAAGCTTACACATGTTGCCTGGCTGCTTTGGTGAATTCTCTTTGATGAATTGTCAGAATGCTCCAACCCAAGGTACTGCTCCCAAGCTCCATAAACATCTCTCCTCTTGAATAAGAAAGAAAAACTGGTTAAATATTTCAATTGCTTATATGCCTAGTCTTTGTTCCATCTGTTCCACTGAGTGTCAAGACAGAAGCATCAGCAGATCTTAGAGAAATATAAGACATACCTTAAAACAATGGGAAACGATATCTGATGGGGAATAAGTAGACTCAAATGTCCCAAAGAGAAGAAAAAAATCACACACTATCCAGTACACATGGGACACAGCTATAGTTACATCTACATATTATATTTTGCTAGCCTAGTGCATTTCAAAGAAAATTATCAAAAAAATTATTTTGACATAAGTTTCAGCACATTGAAATGAGCAAAAAGAAATAAAACAGAGGCATTATCGAATGAAAAATAGAAGAGCTCACCTGCACAATTGCAATATGCAAAATGCGGCCTCGAAGACCAACTGCAATTAAAGCAACTGCCATAACTTCCGGTCCAGTAGGGAATCGAAGAACCATTCCAAATATTGAATTTGATTTCCCACATGCTATAAGTCTTGTTTGAAGAGCCATGAATAAGCCTGTCATCCAAAAATTTCTGTGAATCATTTGCAGTAAGCTTTACATGTTTTGCTCAAAAAAAAAATTGCGAAGATTCAGAATTCCCACAGCTAGAAACACAGTTTCACTCCTAATGTTATTTCTATAGTCCTTATAGCCATTGGCCAATGCCTGCAATATCTTTTGGAATTGGGATTAAATCATTGGTCAGTCTCTATTTATGCAAGATAAAATCTCTAGGTTATAAACTGTTTAGAGAATAATGAGACGGTAATGGAACCTTGTAGCAAGTTTACTTATTTCTGTTGACAGCAGAGGAATACATGATACATCGATTGCCTATTATCACAAGAATAAATATAAGAAACAATAACAATACATATGCATGAGATTCTTTTCAATATTCTGTACAATATTATTTTTTCCATAAATTATCTGCAGTCTTAGCAATTCTTCAATTTTTCAAAGAGCAATTTTCTTGAGAGGAAAATGTCAAGAAGATATCAATTGGTAAATACTAGAAAAAACAAGTATTCTTGGCTCAGGGCTTCCAATGATCAACAAAAAGTTTTATCTTTCAGAATAAAAAACAGAGAGATTAGGCTGTAGTCTAAAACTAACTCACCTAGACTAAACATGGCCATCCCAAGCCCTGCATCTGATAAAATCGTTATAGAACCTTCAAGAATCTTAGGCATGTCAAAATGCCACCTGCACATCCCAGTATCCAAAGTAATGTCAGAAAATTTATTGTTGGAATTAAGAATATAAGAGCTAAAAAGAAATGAGTGATAAGATGAAACTCTCTTTAATGAACCAGCTTGTTTTGGACGAACAATCTTACGAAGAATATGTTTAATCATGAGAGCAAGATCCTTTACGAGAATTGTATATGAGACATTAACACATGTGATGGGCCTCTAGCTTGTAATTAGATCTAGGTCACTACCATTTGGGATGAGTTTAATAAAAACCTTATTTAAAATTCATCCCATCGATTGCTTGCAAATGTTATGCTTCTTCAAATGATCAGCCTTCAAACTCAAATTTACACGCCTTCAACCAGCAATGAAATGACAATGAAAACTCATATTTTAGGAGTGGAAATGATCGATGTTTGGAAGATGATGATATAATGGATGGTTGGAGATGCTAGTGATTTAACGTTACAATGATCCCCATAAGGAGGCAATACAAAGCAAACAATTAAAATAACACACATGGATTAACATACTTACCGGTTCCATGATATTAAACAAGAAATTCATAATAGGCGAGAAAAATTGAAGCTAACAGAAACACCTAATTAACTCATATAAAAACTTACAAGCTAAGATGTAACTCCAAGAATATAGCCTCTAAAGAATATTGTTTTTGATCAATCACCATGACACTTCAAAATGCTTGGAGGGCATCCCCATTTCCAATTTCTTATTTTGTATATGTCTATTCTATTCAAGCTGATGGAAAAGGGAGTCTATCATTACCAAATCCTACATTTTGGAAAAACCTTGTAACTGGCTTTCTTTCTTGTTAGGCTGTCTTCTTCGTAACTGTCTGTCTTCTGTACTGGAATGAATTTACCATGCTTTTGATGTTTTTTCTTTGTTCTAAATCCATGCACTTTACAAACCACAGGTATAATTTTATAGGTATACCTTTCTCAACTCCATGTTTTGATTTTTATTGTCGCCATAATTTTTGTTGGACTATCAAAGACTATCATCTATGAATTGTGCCCTAAAATTTGCTGGTAGACAAATTTGAGTTTTGAAGGTAGTTTAACTTATTATTTTAGTCATGTTAACATAAATTACCATTAATTTCAAGTCAAAGGTTTCAAAAATATTTTCAACTTTTCCACCTGCTTCTTTTATAGATCACAAGTTATCCATTCCTTGTTGCTTCCATTCCATTGTTGATTCTGTAATTTAAACTGCAGGGAGTAGTGAAGAACTTGCCAAAGGCTTGTATATCCTCACAGTCAGACCCAGCACAGGTGTGAAAAATATTCATGATTTGTTTTTGTCATCATTATCGAGATCTCTGAGGAAGAATCACTTTTCCCTGACCACATTATGGAATGGAATGGCAGTGCTTCTTTCCACAGTATGTATTTCCATGTATCCAGACGCCCATGTTTGTCTTGAATGCAGCATATGATACTTGGCAGGTAATTTCATAATTCTTCTTTTCTATATTGAATTTTATGTCCCTCCATATGCTAGGAAATATCAGTTGTTTCTTTATTTGTTCAGGTTCATAATATTTTGGCACCAGGTTCAAAATATCCTCATGGTCATTGGCATTATTGCAAGTTAAATCTAGTAAATTGCACATCAAGTCAACTGGAGATATTGCAAGGTCTCATTTTGCACTACTTTCTCTTCATTTTTTGGTTTATTGATCATTGGTAAAAGGAACAAAAGCAGGGCCTTTTCTATAAAGTAGTATATTCAAGATTAGAACAAAGTTACATCTTTAGGCATTTCCAGGTTTTAGTAAGCAGTTACTGTTGTTGTGCTCAAAGGGAAGCATTTTCATATTAGAAGTTTGGAGTAGACTCTTTCCTTTGATAATGACAGGTTTATGATTTTGACAAGCCTTAATTTAATTATTGTTCATTTTGTGTAATTTTTAAATAAAAGGGTTATTTTCATTATAGTACAGGGACATATTGCATACTGATGTTAAAGAATTAACAGCGGGCCCCTTAATTTGGTAGGAGGAATTGTCTGAACAGAAAAGGCATAGCTATCCTTGTTTCAGACCTTCAAAAAAACTGAGGTTATAAACTATCCTTGGAGAATAATAGTGTGAAATAGTTATTGATAGATATTTCCTCCTAAAACTGTTCAGATTAACATTATATAAATTTTAGAGTGTAGGAACTTACCATTTGGTCCCATGATCCTTGATCCAAAGTTAGATGGCAACACTAGGAACCCTCGAGGATGGGCATGTGGGAGGTATAGATGATGGCCTTGGGGGCAGACAGCATGCAGTTTGAAGTTGAGGACAAGAAACGAATCAAAGGGGAGTTAATGATGCTACCTACGGGGGAGGAAGGGACTTGTGCTGCAAAGGAATATAGCTTTGCATTGGGCTGAAGGAGAACTGGGTTGGTGAGAGGGTAAAGAAACCAGGATAACTACATGAATATTGAGCTGCAACCTTTCTTCTTGATCCCCTTGATTTGTATCATTTACAATAGAGGACACTTTGTAAATAATCCACTATATGATAAAGTGGTGTATGCCAGGCAGCATATATCCAAGGACCATAACCCAACCCAAGACTTTATTCCATTAAATGAAGATAAATTGAAGAAGTCGGTGGCCTCATTGCTCAATGAATGTATAGCCTTACATGCGTGTCCATCTTCTATCTCAAGTGAGGTACCACTGGTGGATATAGTGTTTGTTATTGAAGATGTGTTTCCTCAACTTAGGTCTATGCTAGTTTTGGAGGAAACTACCATGATGGCAGTTGAATCCATATCCCAAGTCACACCGAGGGTTTTCTAGCATTGATGATTGATGAAGCACTTAAGATTGGAGATTTGGTGAATAGAGATCCAGGGATCTAGGTTCTATTCTGAGGTGAAACCCTTGTCAATGCTGATCTAATTGGTAATCCCTTGATGGCTAGCTCAGGAAGCAATGCAAAGTATTTATGGGGAGGATTCATCTACTGTTTTGAAGACCTCTTCAGATGGGTCATCCCCCAACTTGAAAAACCTCATGTGGGTTCTGCAAAGTTGTCCCTTATCTATTCTAATCATCTTCCCAAGTCCTATTCTCATTGTCATCATGATTCCCAAGTTAATCCATCTAATCTTGATGAGGGCTTAAATTATTTCATGAATTATAACAAGGAATATGAATAGGGAAATTAAAATCTCGAGCATATGGAGGTCATTCTGTTTTTTCTTCTTAAAATTCTAGATGAGGAAATAAGTGAGTTATGTTAAATTAGGATAGCAAAGGGATTTCCTTGAACTAGTATTGTGGTGTTGGATCTAAATAATTCGACCTCCTATTTAACAATGATGCATATAGCTAGAACGTACTTCAGTATGTCACTTTAAACATTGGAGGCTCACTAGAATATGTTTAGTCTTTCCAGCTTGATTTAACCACGAGGATAGAGCTTAGCTTCACTATAGAGGCTATAACCTTCGAACCTATCACAAAAATCCCTTCATCAATAGAAATCTCTCTAAATCCCTACATCTCTATACAGATCTATACAAGAATCTCTATACGGATACTGTGATTCGAATCTGATGCTAATTCTATGCTTCTGATGATGCTGCTGGCTGCTATGAGTAGAGGGCACGGATGATGTGTAGTCTCTAGAGTGAGGTGTACCAATTACCCTAAAAACTTATCCATGCATGATAAGCAAGGAGGTGCCAACTGACAAGAATGAGAGATGTGAACCAATGGATGGTGGATGGATAGGAAGACACGTTTTTTAATCCATTAGATACAGATGTTCTGTTCAGTTCATATATGTAAAATCTATATACTACGTTCAATCATTACTCCATCCTGACAGACTACTTGCCTTATTAAGATAATATTAGCTTCCATGGAATTAGTAGTTGCATATTACTTATACATCTTGAGTGTTAATAGATTTGGTTACCATTGTTTCCTGGTATGATAGAGCTTACTGTAAGAAACTGAACTATTGTATAGAACGTATCACTTACCTAATGGTTGTTATTTTTAACACCTATACTTGGAATACAAGTGGATTACTAGTACAATATCTATTCACGCAGGCTAAGAGCTCCTGGTCACCGGCAAAAGGGTAAAGGAAGGTTTATGGGAAAAGAAGGATAAGGCTTCTCTTCTTACAAAAGGGTAAGGGCCTACTGTGGTGAGACTGTTTAAAGGTTTCTGGTTGATTTTGTTGATGATTTTTTATCCTTATATGAACACATGGAAGATGTGTAAATGAGAGCAGAACCAAATCAAAATAGCTCAATGTCACTTACTGAAGACATTTGGAATGGAATGGTAGCAGATTGAATCTTCTCCAAATCAAAATGGCGGACTGCTCCAAATCGACGAAATGGCGGACTGCTCCAAATCGAAACGGCGGACTGCTCCTTCTACCTACTTTGCTTCTTAAACCCCTACCCAAGCTCTAGCCACCTCTATCCTACCTATTGAAGATGAGGAAAAGCCTGCCCTAAAAAAGTATCCTCAATTTAGGGATAAACAATTTACCCTCGTCTGGCTCGGTCAAATGATCAGTCCTCAAAATAGAACAGGAACTGGACACACCAAGCCTCCCCCCCGGGGATTGCTCAACGACTCCATAGAACGGTCAACGGATGGAACAATAGGGAAAGGAACTTGGGACAGAAATAGGATTGCTGGAGATTTATTGAACTAAGGGGAAAATGGATCTGTACAGTAATCTGAATCGGAATAGGAAATGGACAAATCAACCACAGGATCATCAATGGACTCAGAATTTGGGACGGCAAGGAAATTATAAGGTCGAAGTCCTCGGAACTATAAAATCCAT
>LPNX010733408.1:8894-26591 GCA_001517045.1 Pseudotsuga menziesii | reverse complement strand
CACTTGCTTGTTGGTTGTCCGATGGTCCCGCTTGTTGGAGCTATGGCGGCCCTGTTGGACAAGGCCATAGGTCGTCAAAAAATAGATGGGATGGGGTCAAATTTGCGATGATTTCTCATCGTTGGTCCAACAATTGCTCTTGTCGGATCTTTGGAAACCTCGTCACACATGGCCACCAGTCGTCAAAAATGCGACAGGGCATTGTAACAAGGCTTAATGTAACATAAGGATAGTTAATGTAACATAAGGATAGCCCATAGAGTAAGATCTCCATTTCATATTACAATTACTTAAATCCTTTGAGATAAGATTATGGTGTTGTGATTCTAGAAAGTCTTAAAATGTAGCATATTTAGGTGATTTATTAAGAAAATTAGGTTTTTTAACTAATTAATATTTAATCACTAAAATGGTTTATATTAGAGTAAATATTGTATGATCATTTTTGTTTTTATTCTTTTATTAAGAATTAGAAACCTGATGAGAGCATCTCATATATTGAATTTTCCTATTAATATTTTCCATGGTAGTAAACATCTATTTCTATGATATTAATTTTAGACAATATAAAATAACTTCCTTTATAATCATGTTAATTGCATCTTAGCTTATGTGATTAAAATGAGAAGTTGTTTATACACCTCACTCAAGTTCAAATATTGTTTGTGAAATGTTTTCACTTTTCTGTGCCTTAATTGATTTTGACGAGGTACCAATAATATCACTCTGGTAAGTGTTTAAGGGTGAGACAAGATCACTCTTGTGGGATGTTTGGCAACCTGGTAGGACATAGAAACAAGGAAACAAGTGGTCAAAAATCCGACCAGGCATTATATAGTTAAAAAAAAACATAAAGAAAACAATATAAAGGAAACAACAAAAAACATAAAGGGAACAATATAAAGCTTAAAAAAGGAAACAATATAAAGGTTAAAAAATGAAACAACATAAATCATAAAGAAACAATGTAAAGCTTAAAAAGGAAATAATATAAAGAAAAATGGAAACAAATTTATAATATTTCTGGTCAATTGTGCTTTCCATTATTCCATTATTAAGTGGAGTTAATGCAAAAAATTTGGGAATCCTTATTTATTGAAATATAGATTATATATTTTGTTTTAATTTATTGAAATTTAGAATATACATTTTTGTTGAAATACAAGTTGTTAAATTGTTTTTTTTGCAAGTGTAAGAAGAAACATTGTAGAATATCTCTATAAAAATGGTTTCCATTGACCAAAACAAAAATATATAAAAGCAATTATTATGTTTACAAAAATCATGTTAATAAAAAAAGATATAAATAATATATTTAATATTTTAAATAAAATTATAATGGATATATTTTTATTATTTATTGATATAGAATTTGTAATACAATTTTCAAAATTACAAAAATATTTTAAGATTAATCATGATAGCAAGGCTTAATGTAATATACGGGTAGCCCATAGAGTAAGACCCCCTTCCATATTACAATTACTTAAATCCTTTGAGATAAGATTATGGTGTTGTGATTCTAGAAAGTCTTAAAATGTAACATATTGAGGTCATTTATTAGAAAAAATTTGTATTTTAATTAATTAATATTTAATCAGTTAAATGGATTCATTTATAATCATATTAATTTCATCTTAGTTTATGTCATTAAAATGAGAAGTTGTTTATCCACCTCACTCAAGTTCAAATATTTTTTGTGAAATGTTTTCCCTTTTTTGTGCATTAATTGATGTTGACAAGGTACGAATAATATCACTCTTGTAAGTGTTTAAGGGTGAGACAAGAAATTTCCAACCATTACGCAAATGAGTTTATCTCAATCGATTGTACACAATAGTTCATTCATTTTTCTTACTAAATTTCATTCAAAAAAATGTTACTTCATTATTTCTACCAACCATACCAAACTAGTACCCCTGATTGGGTGGTCTTTAGACATAAGGAAAATATCATGACATCTGGAAGGTCCTAAGGAGAGGACTAGACAAATGACACATGTCCATCCTCCTTCTAAAAGGATTTCCAACTTGCCCCTATTAATCAATCTATAAACCACAACAGAATTTGAGCCCAAAATTCGACGGCTGCCATGTCTAAAATTCATCAATACCATGTCGGTTATTCGACAACCTCAAATTTTATTGTCATTAGTGGCATAACATTCAATATTCAATGACAAGCCAATACCCAATTATTTGTCAACGTACTAAGCCAAAAGCTTTCAACACTAAGTTGTCTAATGTTCGACATCTGCTCGTCGAAACTCTGACTTGTCCTCGTCAAAAATCCAACTTATCCTCGTCGAAAGTACGAATTCTCTTTGTCGAATGTTAGACAGTTCTTCTGTAAAAATTCTGAATTATGTCATCAAATTAGAGGAATGGTTTGTTGAATTTTTTACACTTGCTTGTTGGTTGTCCGATGGTCCTGCTTGTTGGAGCTATGGCGGCCCTGTTGGACAAGGCCATAGGTCGTCAAAAAATAGATGGGATGGGGTCAAACTTGTGATTATTTTTCATCGTTGGTCCAACAATTTCTCTTGTCGGATCTTTGGAAACCTCATCAAACATGGCCACCAATCGTTAGAAATGCGACAGGGCATTTTATAACTAAAAAAAAAAATTCAGAGGTTGCCACAAGCAAATATTTTCAATGAGGTTGGGCTGTAAATGTTTTCCTACCACCCCCTCCCTCCTCATCTTCCTCTATCCCTCCTCCTTCCCCTCCCATTCCTCCTCCTCTCTCCCTCATCCACCCCCTCCCTCTGCCTAATATCTCCTTCATCCACCCCCTCCCTTCTCCTCCTCCTCCTCCTCCCTCCCTTCTCCTCCACTTGCCCCTACACATCCTCACTCTCCTTCTCCTCCTCCCATCCCAACTCCTTTCCTCCTCCCTCTTTTCTCCTCCTCTCTCCCTCCTCCACCTCATCCCTCCTCTGTATCCCCTCTACCCTCCCTCTTCCTCCTCATTTTCCCCACACCCTCCATCACTCCACCTCCTCCTCTCTGCCACACGCTCCCTCACTCCTCCTCCTCCTCTACCTCTTTCCCTACTCCTCCCTCTAACTCCCCCACCCTCTCTCCCTCCTCCTTCTGGCTCCCCATCCCTCTTCCTCTCCTTCATCCCCTTCTCCTTTTCTCCTCCTCTTCGTCCACCCCTCTCCCTCCCACACCTTCTCCACCCTCTACCTCCTCTCTCCTTTCCTTTCCTCCCTCAAAACCTTAATAAAAATATTGGAATGAATAGAGATGTATGCCATATGAAGTTGTATATTCATGTTTATGTCTATAGGATTAAAAACTCAAATTATTATTGGAGTCTTTAAACTAATAAATACCCAAAAATAATTAAAATTGTTTACATACTTTACAAAGAAATAAAAAATATACAATTGATTTTTTGGCATACTTTATAAAGATTTTAAAAATACAATTAAAAAAATGCAAGATTTTGGCATACGCTCTTGCTACATATTTTTAAAAAGTTAAAAAAATATGCAACCTTTTGACATACTGAAAATAATACAAAAAATTCATGAATTGCCTTATGCTCTTGAAGAAAAATTCATTAACATATAGACCTATACCCATGAATAGAAAATATTGCATTCTCCAAGTGGCTTCAATTTCCATCTTGTATATAAAACTACATATCACGATTCATGAAATTGAGTTTTGACTAAAACAAACATCTCTTATTGAACAATGAATCTCAAACAAATGATGTAAATTTTCTATAAATTTGTCTATGTGTGTTTCTGGGGCCATGCTAGGTAGGTAGACATAATGACAATAGTATGTGAAAGCTTGTTTCTCTTTGCAGAATAAAATATATGTATAATACAAAAATAGTATATTACAAGTCATCTATATTAACCTAGATTAACCAACATATCTTGCAACAACCTAATAAAAATATAGCAATATACTACATAAACACGTTACTAGTCCAATAACTATATAATTAGAATTTGAGGCATAAAAAGTAGGAAGGAGGTTTGTAATCTTTGCTGCTGCATAAAAAATATTGATCCTAAAACCTAGAGAGAATAAACCATTTAATGCGGAGAGGACATATCAAATGGAAAATCTCAAAAGGACTTATCAAAAGTTGCAAATCACAATAGTAATACATATTATACATGTGGGAAAAGAAATAATGATGTCTAAAAAATTGTATCCCATTCAGTAAAAAATTAGTCCGTGATATGGAAATATTACTCTACAATATATAATTTAAAGTTTAAAGTAATAGTTGGTGAGATTAGATACCCTTACCCTTGGCCTGCATTTTGCAGGTTTCCGACGAAATTTTTTATAATGATTGACTGAGTTGACCTCCAAAATAAGTATATAACTTTGGACATCACTACACCTTTCCTGTATAATTCTTTTATGTGAAACAAATATGTGCAATGATTGTAACTTATCAACGTAGACCCACCTACACATTTCAATAATTTAGACCGTCAATATCTATCTAAGGAAAATCCACATAAAAATAACCATTCTAATTATCAACTGATGTTTGTTGCAGCCTGCTTGTATATTCCTTATATGCCCAACAAAAATGTGCACTGATTGTAACTGATAAATGTAGACCCACCTGCACATTTCAAGAATTTAGACCATCAATATCTATTTAGACTGTCAATATCTATCAAAAAAGAATCCACATGAAATTATCCACTGATGTTTTCCTACCCTAGAAATTGAAGGAAATATTAAAAGAACTGAATTAAGACTACTGCATTACCTGATAGCATTTACACATGGAAGAGAGATCTTCTCTCATATGGCACAGGAGAGCACACAGTGTTGCTATTGTTGAATGAATGCATAGGCTTTTATCTCTGATGGGAAGACAGTGCTACTACTGTTGAATGAATTCTCTGATAGGCAGACAATGGTGCTGCTGTTGAATGAATGCATAGACCTCCGAGTGAATCTGATGAGGCTGGAGCTTTCAGGCTGGTGGGACGAGATCTTAAAGAACATGTTTGACGCTGGAGCTTGCACTCACTATAGGGTACTCGTTGAACCACTGGATATTGCTAATTTTTATAGATTTGGAAAAAACGAGGACTAGGCACCCTAATTAAAAAACAAAAGGCCTCGTCGCTATAAAAATCTTCAAACACGGCTGGAAAATGCTGAGAATAATAAGAAACCGCAGCTGCAACTGTTCCCTACCGGCACAGATGAGCCAAATTTGCTGACTTAGGACTCTTTATTATGGGCTTATGTGGAAGACATTTCAATCCTAAAGCATAAGAACGTTGATACTACTGAAAAAATGAAAGATCTGGAGAACCGAGTGAGGGTAGGGATTTGAATGATTCCCATGGTTTGTGCATGGAAGATCTTTTGACTGGCGAATCTACCCTCATAAATGTGGTCAATTGGTTGTGGCTTCAGATGACCGTATCGCAGCAAGAGACATCTCCCTTCGGCTCTATCATTCATTATCCTCTGCAAACTGCCTAGAATTGATTACATAATTAACAATAGATCTGCATGCCAATAGGTCAGGTAGGTTTAGCTCATTTCTGGTAGGTCCCAAGTGACCCAGGAAACATGGATCGAGAACCAGAGCCTTGCTGTTTCAAAGCATTGGTAATGTTAAATGCAGGCGGTTTGTTTGGGAATCTAATCCAATATATGCTTAAAAAAACTCCCATCTCCTTCTCATCTCCTTTATTTATATATATGCATGGAAATGGGAAAATAGCGAGTGTTAAAAGTGAAAAATTAATCATACATTTGCAAAGAACATGCAAGAGGAGAATAATACCCACCACAGTTTGCATAAGCCTCTATAAATCCTCCTCAAATTCAGATGAGATGAGGAGGTGATCGACCAGAATTAAGAAACTGGAATGACACGAAAACTGCAACGTGGAAATGCGACCAAGCTAGCCAAATGCCTCCAAACCCAGACCTGCCAAAATCGGAGGAATCCATAAATCACGTAACAGAATTCCATTCACTGGAAACCTGCTTAAAGACAAGTTATCAAGGATAAAAAACAAATTCAACAGCAGTAGCGAGGAAAACATACATACCTATGCAAATAACTGGCGACCTAGCAATGCTCCACGCTGGTCGAACAAATCCTTAGAAATTCACTAACCCAGAAAAGAAAAGCAATATAAAGGAAACAACTAGAAAAACAATATAAATACTTTAAAAGAAAAGATATATAAAATCAATATTGAAAAGCTTAAAGAGAAAAGCAATATAAAATCTTAAAACAAAAGCAATATTGTAGGATTCAACTCTTAAAAAGCTTAAAGAGAAAAGAAATATAAAAGCTTAAAAAGATACAACAAAAAGCATAAAGGAAATAATATAAATCATAAAAAAGAAACAACATAAATCATAAAAAAAGAAACAACATAAATCATAAAGAAACAATATAAATCTTAAAAAGTAAATAATATAAAGAAAAATGGTAACAAATTTGTAATATTTATGGTCAATTGTGTTTTCAATCATTAAGCTGGTTTAGTGGAAAAAATTGGGAATCTTTATTTATTGAAATATAGATTATATACTTTGTTTTAATTTATTGAAATTTAGATTTTACATTTTTTTAAAAATACAAATTGTTAAATTGTTTTATTTGCAACTCTAACAAGAAACATTGTAGAATCTCTCTATAAAAATGGTGTCCATTGGCCCAAACAAAAATATATAAAAGCAATTATTATGTTTATAAAAACCATGTTTATAAAAAAAAATATATTTAATATTTTAAATAAAACTATAATTCATATATTTTTATTATCTATTAATATATAATTTATTTATTTATTGACAAGTTCTCTTGTCGAATCTTTGGAAACCTCATCAAATATTTTCACCGAGGGTGGGTTGTAAATGCTTTTTGGTATTCTAACAAATAACAATAAGCTATACCTTATATCAGAAGGCCTAACCCTCCAACTTGGTATTCCTCAATTTTTCTTTCTTCTCACATGTCATAGCAAACGTTTGTTAAGTCGTGAATTCTACACATCCGAAAGTGATTATCTTGGATTCCATTCAGTGGATTTTAATTTTGTTGCAAGAGATTGTATTCATATACTTCCCTAGCAGCACAAAGTGACTAGTTTCAAAAAAACTCCACATCATTGGAAGAGTGGGATGTTACTTGTCAGATACTAATGCATATCACCCAAGATGATAGATAAATCATTGTGACAATCATTAAACTTAGCCTTAACCCTCCCCTTGTCTGCTTTCCTCTTGCATCTCTCAAAGGAAATCCAAATTTAAGCATTTTAGCTCATAATATATATACAAGCATTCAATTCCAAAGATGAGTACTTCTAATGACTTGAAGACCATAATATAGTTGTTAAAACAACAAATTTTCTTTTAAATCAAAATTTAGTAAAAAGAAATCTATCAACCCACTGTCTTGAAACCCTCATGCTCAGTAATTGTATGAGTTATATAAAGTCATAACAGCAAACTGATGTCCATCTTTCTCAATATGTTGATTGCAGTATTATACCAAACAAAATCAATAAAATATTCCTTACTACACTGAATTTTTTGGACAAGTACTTCGCAAGATGTATGTTAGCAAAAACTATAGACTCACTCTTCTAATTTTGAAAAATTAGAAATGTTTCCCTCTTAAATTCGAAGGCAAACTGATCAAAACAAGAAAAAAAACATTATCAGATTTAAGTTTTCATATGAAAACATCAATTTTTTACCAAAGTGTTCTAGTCCTACACACCCTAGCATGCACAATAATGTGCATACAGTACTAATCTATTTGCAAACCTTCCAAAGAATATGATTCTATAAGTAAAAAACTCTTTCCAGAGCTCATCATTTAACATCCAGAAACATAGAAATCGCATGTAATGGTTAAATTCTCATCTGAAAGACAAACCTCTAGAAGAATGAAGAATTTAAAAATAACCTTCAAAGAATGTCGTTAGTTCTTTCCCAAAGGTAACTCTACAGGAATTCTTCAACAATCATTCATTTTTTTCACGTGCGCGGTGTCTGAGTTCTGCCCTTTTTCACTTTACAATGAGATGATATAATGTAATTAGTGTAATAGTCTGTAAAACAACAAAATGATTCAAACTTTGTCATGAACTTCAAATATGAATGCGTGGAAAAAGAGAACTTGATTAAGCATTTCTTAAGGCTTGTTCTACCCATGCATTTCATAAAACATACCAAGATTATTGTTGAAATGATTGGGAGAGGATCGGACCAAAAATATGATAGAAAAACTCCATGCTTGGCAAAGTACTCATGTGTAGCAAACTTCTCCAAATTCCATCCAAGATAGTAATTTATTTTTTCAACAAAATAAACACCCATAACTGCACACACATGGTTTGAAAACAAAATTAGGGAAAACCATATAGTGTTAATTGAAATGATGATCGATCTTTTACCATATCTTTCCTGGTAGAATAAGGCTTTCAATTAACCACCAACATTTTTTCATGCACAAATTTACACAAGAAAAGTGTAAAATAAACCACCACTTCAAATAAAAAGGAACAAGGAACAAAAAAAAACACACTAATAATGAACAAGGAGTTGTACTAATCAAAACAAGAAGAAAAAATAGAAAAGTACTTTAAAAGACCATATATCTCTTTAGATAGAAATCAACAAATATGAGTGATTTCAAGTTTCAACAATGAAAGTGATATAAATGGTATCAAAAAATCATACAAATAGAGAAGAGAAACCCTTGAAACAAAACTGTGAAGAAAGAAAACATGATATTGTCTCCTTAGCACCCAACTAACCACTACTCAATTTAATACCATTGAGGTCTGCAGATACATCAAAAAGTCCAGCAACATAACTGTGTCCATAGATTCGAGTATTTCCCATAGCCTTGATCAGTACCCATGATGTTATTGATATATTCATAACTCAAAGTGCTCCATGCCTATTAAAAATACGTTTGAGACATCTATTTAGAAAATTTAATTTGAAGGGATGAAACCATAATATTAAATCAATATCATCACACAAGCTAGAGAGCTTAGAAAGCACCGAGAAAATTGCAAGATCTTATGCTATAGATGCACAAACAAAACAGTAACCCAAATAATCAATGCTATTCTATTAATTTAATTTCCCCTCTAATTAAATCAATATCATCACACCAGCTAGAGATCTTAGAAAGGACCAATAAAATTGCCAGATCTTATACTATAGAAGCACAAATAAAATGCTCTTGCTTGTCGGAGCTATGGAATATTCTTGGTTATTCGTCAGTTTTGCTTTCTTCTCAGATGTCATAGAAAATTTTAGTTCAGTCGTGAATTCTACACATTGGAAAAAGTGATTATCTTGGGTTCCATTGTGTGGATTTTCATTTTTGTAAGATATTATATTCATATACTTTCCTAATAGCACAAAGTGACTAGTTTCAAGAAAACTCCACATCATTGGAAGAGTGGGATGTTACTTTTCATCCTTTATACTAATGTATATCACCCAATATGACAGATAAAGCATTATGGCAATCATTAAACTTAGACTTAACCCTCCCCTTGTTTGTTGCCTTGGTGCATCACTCAAATGAAATCCAAATTTAAATATTTCAGCTAATAATATATATACAAGAATTAAATTCCAAAGATGAGTACTTCTAATGACCTGAAGATCATAATATAGTAGTTAAAACAACAACTTTTGTTTTAAAACAAACTTTAGTAAAAAAGAAGGTGTCAACCCACTATCTTGAAACCCTCCTGCTTAGTAACTACATGAGTTATATAAAGTCATACCAACAAATGCGTGTCCGTCTTTCTCAATATGTTGATAGCAGTATTATACCAAACAAAATCAATAAAATATTTCTTACTACAATGAATTTTTTGGATAAATACTCCACAAGATGTATGTCAGCAAAACTTATAGACCCACCCTTGTAATGCTGGAAAATTAGAAATGCTTCCCTCTTAAATTCGAAGATAACTTGATAAAAAAAAATACATTATTAGATTTAAGTTTTCATATGAAAACATCAATTTTTTATATAAATGTTCTAATCTTACAAACTGACACACCCCATCATGCACAAGAATGTGCATACAATACTAATTCATTTGCAAACCTTTCAAAGAAGATGATGCTATAAGTAAAACATTTTTTATAATGAAGTTAAATATTCACCAATATGTTACAATATCTTATAACATAGTGAAATATTCACGAAGATTTTAAAACATTATATAATAAAATGAAATATTCTCCAAATTTTGTATATATACATTAGAGGAAATTTCAACTCAAAATGGGCCTCCTAAAAAAAATTAATAAAATAATATTTATTAATTTTGGAGGACGAAAAGAAAAAATTACTTTTTTGTTTGTATTTTCGACATATCTCCCCATGTTTTTACTGAAATTTCGATTGGGATAGCTCGTTGGATGTAGAATTAAATTCTGCATACAACAAGTACCCACTCGAAATTCTTTTGAGGGACCCCTCTACCCCCAAAACAAGAAATACCTAAAAAAACGTGATAATGATGTCATCATGACATTTTTTTAGGTATTTCTTGTCTTTGGGGTAGAGGCATCTGTCAAAATTATGCCGAGTGGGTACTCGTTGGATGCCGAATTTAATTCTGCATCCAACGAGCTCTCCCAATCAAAATTTGAGTAAAAACGCGGGGATATATGTAAAAAGTACAAACAAAAAAAGTAGTTTTTTTTATAATCCCAAATTTATATTAAAAAAGTGTTTAAGACCTATACGGTATTTCAAATTTAAAGGAATTTCATTAGCTAACACATGATGACATCGAATTTGAGTTAAAGTTAAAAGGCCCATTTTGAGTTGAAATTTCATCTAATGCATATTATATTATTGATAAAATTGCCTTCAAATTTTTCTATATATCAGAGAGATTCACCCATTTTTTATACATATAAATCTAGGGGGGTTCTTAAAATCATCCTTGGAAGTAACAATTGGAGAGAAGGTCGTCAGATAAAGATAATAATATAAATAATTTGAATATTTTTAATCAAACACCAATCGATGAAATAAATACATTAAAAGGCGCTTCATACTTAAAAGTATGCGATGAAACTACAAGTGAAGAATACTTAACCAATCATATTTAATTAAGTAAGTTGTAAGTAGTTTCCACTACGTATAAGAATATCGTAACAAATGTAATTGAATATCCAACCATGTTTCAAAATACATCGATCAACACTAAAGAATATATATCTCATATATTAATCAGTTCCATACCCAAGCATGCAAAAATACTAGGCTTCAACATGTCGACATAAATTCATCATGAAGATATCAGATTGTAAACTTAGAAAAATAATTCCTATGGTCATCATGATTTTATATACAAAATTATATGCATGTTGACATTTGAATGGAAATGTGAGGAACTATTTCAAGAATTATTAAACTGTAATATCATTATTCGTGGCAAGAGTTCCCTTGTCAACATCAATCACACCTATTCCCTTAAGGAAAACTTCATTAAGCACAACACCTCTATTGAAGGTGCGCCTAATCAAGCAAATAAGAATTTTAAGTTGAGTACTCTTCATAGAAGATTTTTGGTCGAATATTTTCAATGCCAGATGAATTTTATAAACCTAAATGGTTATTACATTTGTTAATAATATCAATTATTATCTAGTCACTGATAGGTTAATTAACTATTAATTATTAGTTATGATATGGTATTTATATTTATTAAATAGACATGTCTACTACTCTATCCTCCATATATAACATGGCTCACTATCTTTGTAAAGACATCATTCAAATTATCAAATATATATATTTATAAATAATATCCAACATGTAAGGTTTTAACCTTACATACAATGAATTAATGGTCATATTCGAATGACCTCAGAGAAGAACTGAGTTGGAGAACCTGCAAAATGATTATGAAGGAAAATGACTGAGAACTTATTGGACATAGATATTGGTGATCATTTGAAGGTCACCTTATGCGCTAGTGTAAAAGGATACAATTTTTATCTAGAAACATTGTCTTGACCATCATGGTAGTGTTTACAGAGTGGAAACTACAGAGGGGATGTTAAGATATTGATTGCTGGAGAAAGAAATGGAGTGACAATTATGGGTGTTAGTCGATATTTGAAAGGACAAATCCAGTCAAGAATATTGTTGGCATGGATCTAACTAATAATTAATGGTCAGATTCGGATGACCTTAGATAAGAAGCGACTTGGAGATCCTGCAAATTGATTATGAAGGAAAACAACTGAGAACTTACTAGACTTGCATATTGGTGATCATTTGAATGTCACCTTATGCACTAGTGTAAAAGTTTAAATTTTTTTATCTAGAAACAATTTCTTGACCATAATGCTAGTGCTTATAGAGTGGAAACCACAGAGGGGATGTTGACATATTGATTTTTGGAAGAGGAACTAGAGTGACAATTAAGGGTGTTAGTTGATATTTGAAAGGACAAATCCAGAAAAGAATATTATTTGCGTGGATCTAGCCAATAATAACATAGTGTTTAGCGAAAGGATAGACCCTCTGAAAATGCAAGACATTGGTTCGGGTTTTGTTCCATATAATTTGGATGAAGACATACTTGATAAAGTCATATGCATTTCTAAAGATGAAGTTGTTGAGATGGTAAAGCAATTGCCATTCTAAAAAGGATTGATGGTTGAAATTTCATTAGAATTTAGGATATTTAGAAAGTGTGAAATAACATATTCTATTTTGACTTCAAATTAATTTATATTGAATTTTATAAAGAAATTTTGGAGAATGGCTGAAATCACAGAACTTTGAAGCCCCTTCTTTTAAAAAGTCGTCTTATGAAGACAAGCTTGGAGATAAACTGTTATGCTGCCTAAAACAAAGGGAATAAAATATGAGCTAACCAACCTTGTGTTTGTTCTAGAAAGAAAATCAATGCTGAGTTTAGATGTGATGGTTCTTTATATGCTTATGTGGAGATCTATGGTTCCAGTGGCTTCACAAAGATCTTAGTTAACAGATAGCTAGAAAAATATAACAAAAATGAAGAATAATTAGCAACAATGAAAAGTTAAAATCCCTTATTTTTAGATAGAAACTGAGGATAAATGAGTCTAATATTTCAATGAAAATTGATCTAGCTTTCTAGGCAGAGGATTAGTAGGAAAAGTATTTTTCCCAAAATTTGGCAGTGTTAAGGAATTTCATTCTAGATTTTATGGCAACTGTAGATCGCACACTAATATTCAAATAAGGAAGAGTCAACATTTTGAAAACCATATGGGGTGAATGAAATCAATGTTTGATGATTATATCAGTAGTCAAATAATAATTCTAGATTTGATGGCATTTGATTCTAGCAATTCTAGATCTCTTGAAACTAATTCAAAATTCAGGTTATGAATTTTCTACTTTATTAAGTTCTATAAAGTTTAGCATTTTTATTGTAATGAGGGTTTAGTTAGAGGCCTAAGAGAAAGTTGAGGGGAAAAAAATACTTGTATGCATCATTATAAACTTGTGGTCATATGTCTCTGTAATTTCCTTTAATTTAATATTTCTTAGAGCTTGATATTAGATTGTGAGTCTCTTTGTTCTTCATTGTATATCTTCTTACTTGAATGAATGTAACTTGTTGAGCTTCAATAATTTCTCACAGGTTATAGATTCTTGAGCAGCAAATTATTTGTTGCAGTTTCCCATTTTCTATGTTTCTTTCAAGTATTCATCCATTAAATTGTCGAAGGTAATTCAGTTTAGTTAATGTTCCATCGCATGAATAATCATACATGATCAGATGTATGTATGTTCATGTTGGTTTCATTTTCTTTAATCTTTCATTATTCACATTACTTATATCTAATGTTAACCTTGATCGCATTTTATTTATATGATGTATACCAAGGGAATCCATGTCCAATGATCTTGCCCCATTTCCTTTCTTGGTCTCCCTACTTGATCCAATACTTCAATTAAACAATCAAATCATCTTTTAAGATGTGTTAATTAATCTCTTGTAGAAATCCTTGACCAAACCCCAATGCAAACATCTCCTGGAGCCATTGCTAGGGAGAGAAGGAACAAAGACATACTTCCATGGGCTATACAACAATGAATAGATCCATTCCTTGATGGTGAACAAGGAGTGTTTACATAGTTTCGACAGCAATTTTTAATTGGGTGACTCCACGAAGTAACAATACAATGACAATCTCATTTTTTAATTCCTCAAGATATGAATGGCGAGTTTAGTTGTGTATCTAGTTTCTTCATCAATAAGATGACAGATTTTGTGGTAGACTCTTTTTTTCTGAAGATGAATGGAATGAGGTCTTTCCTTCAACTATGTCTTCTTATTTGAATCCTTACAAATTTTTTTATGGAAAAGAAATATTTAGTTGTTTATAAAAAAATATTCTAGAGGAACTTGTAAAATAATATGAAAGTTTGTTGATTCAAAAAAGGTTCCATATTTCTTCTTGGCATAGTAGCACTTTTAAATATTGTTATGATCATTAACATGAAGAAATTCTCCATTATGGAAAAATTGTGGATGCATTTTTCATTCATCCAAATGTTTCTAGTAGTTTTGGTTATGATGCAATTGATGTTCCAAAAGCTATTAAAGATCAATCTATCCATCATAATTATATTGACAATGACAAGGAACAATTCATAGAAGCAGGAATGGAACTCCTTAGTAGTAATCCAACATATGATATTTTTGAATTTGACTCATAGGAGGAGAATTTGAGAATGATTCCGTTCTCACCAAACTATGACCAACATATTGTAGATGTCATTGATCCCTTAGTTTCCAGTCTTGAATGAGAAGTTGAAATGAGAATCCATGGAGAAGTGGGAGATGAAAATACACAAAAATAGATTATTTCTTTTGAAAAACAAAAAGATATAGTTGTCCATGATTTCTATATATAAGTTGAGCACACTTCATAGAAGATTTGTGGTCGAATATTTACAATGCCAGATGAATTTTAATAAACCTAAATGGTATTACATTTGTTAATAATATCAATTATTATCTAGTCACCGATAGGTTAATTAACTATTAATTATTAGTTATGATATGGTATTTATATTTATTAAATAGACATGTCTACTACTCTATCCTCCATATTTAACATGGCTCACTATCTTTATAAAGACATCATTCAAATTATCAAATATATATATCTATAAATAATGTCCAACATGTAAGGTTTTAACCTTACATACAATGAATTAATGGTCATATTGGAATAACCTCAGAGAAGAAGCAAGTTGGAGAAGGTCTGCAAAATGATTATGAAGGAAAATGAGTGAGAAATTACTAGAAATAGATATTGGTTATTATTTGAAGGTCACCTTATGCACTAGTGTAAAATTTTAAATATTTTATCTAGAAACATTTTATTTACCATCATGGTAGTGTTTACAGAGTGGAAACTACAGAGAGGATGTTGACATATTGATTGCTGGAAAAAGAAATGGAGTGACAATTATGGGTGTTAGTCCATATTTGAAAGGAAAAATCTAGACATGAAGATTATTGGTGTGGATCTAACATTATAGAATCTCTCTATAAAAATGGTGTCCATTGTCCAAAACAAAAATATATAAAAGCAATTATTATGTTTACAAAAATCATGTTAATAAAAGAAGATATAAAAAATATATTTAATATTTTAAATAAAATTATAATGCATATATTTTTATTAGTTATTGATATAGAATTTGTAATATTGAGCATTGTAGTCAAAACTTTCATTATTTAACAATACAATTTGCAAAATTACAAAAATATTTTAAGATTAATCATGGTAGCAAGGCTTAGTGTAACATAAGGGTAGCCCATAGAGTAAGATATCCATTTCATATTACAATTACTTAAATCCTTTGAGATAAGATTATGGTGTTGTGATTCTAGAAAGTCTTAAAATGTAACATATTTAGGTCATTTATTAAGAAAATTAGGTGTTTTAATTAATTAATATTTAATCAGTAAAATGGTTCATATTAGAGTTAACATTGTATGATAATTTTTGTTTTTATTTGTTTATTAAGATTTAGAGAACATGATGAGAGCATCTCATATATTCAATTTTCCTATTAATATTTTCCATGGTAGTAAACATCTATTTCTATGATATTAATTTTGGACAATATAAAATAACTTTTTTTATAATCATGTTATTTGCATCTTAGCTTATGTGATTAAACTGAGAAGTTGTTTATCAACCTTAGTATAGTTGAAATATTGTTTGTGAAATGTTTTCCGTTTTTTGTGCCTTAATTGATGTTGACAATGTACCAATAATATCACTCGTGTAAGTGTCTAAGGGTGAGACAACATCACTCTTGTTGGATGTTTGGCAACCTCGTCGGACAAGTGGTCGAAAATGCAAGGAGGCATTGTATAGTTAAAACAAAGCATAAAGGAAACAATATAAATGATACAATATAAAGCTTTGAAAAGGAAACAACATAAATCTTTAAAAACGAAATAATATAAAGAAAAATGGAAACAAATTTATAATAGTTGTGCTTTCCATTATTAAGTGGAGTTAATGGAAAAATTTGGGAATATTTATTTATTGAAATAAATATTATATATTGTGTTTTAATTTATTGAAATTTAGAATATACAATTTTGTTAAAATACAAATTGTTAAATTGTTTTTTTTGCAAGTGTAAGAAGAAACATTGTAGAATCTCTCTATAAAAATGGTTTCCATTGGCCAAAACAAAAATATATAAAAGCAATTATTATGTTTATAAAAAGCATGCTAATAAAAAAAGATATAAATAATATATTTAATATTTTAAATAAAATTATAATGCATATATTTTTATTATTTATTGATATAGAATTTGTAATACAATTTGAAAAATTACAAAAATAATTTAAGATTAATCATGGTAACAAGGTAAAAATATTTAGAAAGGGCGGCTAGGTCAGAAAATCTATCTCTTGGAACTTTTTAAATTATGGCTTAAACGTTCATTTATTTATATGTAATTATTTTGTTATTAGTCTACATTTTGTGGGATTGCCATAGTTTTAGATGTTTAATTGTCATTGTAAAATATTTGAACGAATGGGTACTTGAACTAATTTCAAGATGCTAAGAATATGGATTTTCAAAACTAATTTATGACTTTTTGAAATTAACATTAGTTAAGTAAGAATGAAAAAAATACTAGTTTGAAACATACAATTCTATGTCATATTTAGAAATGAACATAACATTGGTTAATCAAAGAATTGGAAAGATATTGTCCTATGAAATGACATGTATTTATGAATGAATAAAATATTGGTTGAGTGAAAGTTTATTTTTAATATATAATTCCATACCAAGAAGAAGGTTTATTTCATATACCAAAATTTCATACCAATAATCATTGGTTAAGTAATGGATGTGTTTCCTTAGTACAATCACTATGGAAAATCATTGTAAATAAATGATGGCCACCCATCAATCGCATAGGTGATATCAATGGAATTTGGTTAAGATGTGGAAAATTTTAATTGATTAGGACTTATATATCTATGTTATAAACAAACAAATTGAAATAACTTACTAATATGACAGTGCAACCTCCTATTTTTTATGGAGATATTTTGACCAAATAAAACATATATGGTATTAGAACATACATGTTTTGTATGTCGTAATCTAA
>LPNX010733395.1:27263-46864 GCA_001517045.1 Pseudotsuga menziesii | reverse complement strand
TAATCATCACCGTCATATAGGACTGTCTGAACATGTCGTCAATCTGCCCATTCAGCTGCAACTCAATCAACCAACCGCTCATGCTAAAGATCTACTCAGGTGTACATACATCTTGTCTTTCCATACTGCTACTGTTCATCAACGCTGCTGCTGACATGCCATTGTAGATATATCATGTTGCTGGTCAACCACTGATCAATTCACTGCTGCGGCCATCAATATGGTTTATCAACCATTACTAATCTTACCATCATTTGTTCATCAATTCTGCTGGTCTTCATCAAGTTATCAGGATCACCAACAAGGTCACTATATGTGTCTGCAAGCAATCATCATCATGGTAGAGCATGGAACTTCATCATGGGGTTTGCATCATCATGTATAAGGCGTCATCATAAATGAGTCTACATCACTCATTGAACATTTAACACAGTATACATATCCACTGTATACATCATTGTTTACATACTTCATTAGGCATCTGCATATAGGTCTACTCTTATCACATAAGGGTCTTCTTTCATCAAAGCATCATCTTTGCAAGGCATATAATGGAATTATATCAATACACCATTGTTTTTATTGCACATTCACTATATGCCACTATATATCATGCACATTCATTTCACTGAACATATAAGTTGTTCATGAATCACATTAATTTTGACTGTGTGAGTGTGTCAACACTCGGTCTGAATACTCCTTGAAAGAAATCCTAAGAGGTTCAGTCAAAAGACCTTGACTGTGTATCATCGTAAGGTATAAGCTTACTCATGTACACATCATTATCAAAAGATATGTATCATTGATGTATATATAATTATCATACCTCAAGCCTGCTGCCTTCCACTGTGCAAAAGAGTCACTTCATCACTGCAAAGGGATTACTTTACCACTGTGCAAAGGAATCACTCACACTTCACTGTCATCATCATCATGATTGACTTATACACCACTGTCAACAACTTGTCACAGCCTCATCATGTCGCTGCCAAGCTTCACAACTATCTCTGTCAGCTTCTCTGCGATATCAATTTGAATAATGTAATTTGCTGCTGCTTAAACAACTCGCTCTACTGCTGTAGATATCACTGCCATACTGCAGTTGGTTTCAAACTGAACATGTCATCAAGCAGTCGCTGATAAATGATGACTTGTAGCAGCTATATGTTATTCCTCCAGACTGCCTGTAGATGAGGGGACAGACCAGACTTGCCAAAATATTGAAAACAGTACAAACAATTCTTAGAATACCTGTGGTATGCTTGGTAATGAACACTGGTCTTTCTGGGACTGTAAAGACCTTTTCATTCCCACGAAATGGATTAAAGCAGAGTTATTATATATGTGATGTACTCTCTTCAAATTTACCATGCTCAACTATCTGCTCAAGAAGCATGCACAAAGTCTGTTCATAGCAGCACATATAATCAACCATATGACAGTCAATACCTTCTTCAATTTACAATCAAGGTCTGTTTGGATAATTCATTTGGACAAATGAATGATGCCAATATTGTTCTCATACAGCCCAAACTTTAAAGGATATTCAAGCTATCCGAAATTTTCTTTTCACCCGGTGAACTTGTGCTGGTAAACCCCTAGCAAGTTCATAATCAACTGCTGTAAAATTCAGACTGATATACTGTGGAAGAAAGCTACAAAAATCAGTCAACTTTCAGATTTGTCCATATGCTGGTTACCATCGTGGTCTGCTACATAACAAGGGTTTTCAAAAGAAAAAAAAAATGGAACTTGCCAAGCAAACTTATAATTTTTGTTGGGTTGACTTCAAAAGTTAATATCTCATCAACCATGAGGAACCACGTGACGTGCCACCTACCGTTGGAAAGGGCATGACGAGGGTTATCATCTTATGAGGGTCTTGCTTGCATTGACAAGATCCTTTACTCATATTTTCTTCAATTTGTGCAGGCCATCATGAAATGACTTGAATTCTTCTTGATGGCTTCTTCACGAACTCTTATGGTATTAAGAGCTTCATGCAGGGTCATGGCCATCCATCATATAAGTGGGTGCAAGATATTCCTTATGCACTTAGGACCATCTTCAAGAATTATCCTCTCCGTCAAGGCTCATCATGCCATCTAACCATATCAATTTCCAGTAGTGGGCTCCATGACCTTTGCAAGGTCATCAGGGTCTTCAATATCATCAGCAAAATGGTGGCATCAATGACATCAAGACCATGTTGGCATCAATGACAATTTCATCAACAAGATATCCCTGCACAGCTTGAACAATGACTACACCAAAGAGTTATATCCAGGAGTACCTATTGAAAATATTAGAAAGCATGCATACAAACAAGTAAAACATACATTTCTAAGATCTATCCACATAAATAACTCAGAGAAATAGAATAAGAAACTACTTATTTATTCTCTTCTACCAGTTATCATTACTCCTTCAAAGACTGGTTAGAACATCAAAGCATGTAACAAGAAGTTGATACAGTTATACCTCATGTAGCACAAGAAATCACCACACACTGATGCCCGACACAAGTATGCCTCCAATGCCTTTTCATTTTATTCAATAAACTCAATAAACGATTACAAGACACAGGAGCATAAGTTCCTTACAACTTTCTTCCCTCCCAAATGATGAGAGACTGCTTGCTTATATAGGAAAACTGGCAAGCAAAGGGGGGGCGCACCTCTCAAGGATGCACTAGCCTGGATAGAGGTGGCAATGAGTTGTTGAGGGTTGGCATGAGAGTTGGGAAGTGGCAACATCACTTCCCTGAGGAAGCACTTGCCCAAACCTTAAGTTTTTTCCCAAAGCATGAAGCTTTTCCAACTAGCTTGCGCCCCCATCTGGAGAGTTGCGCCCCTCTTGAGGAGGAAAACACAAAACTCATAAGTATCACTCAAACGACAACATCCAACTTGTCCCCCTTGCTTGGGTACTTACCAAAATGATTTTCCAAGTCACAAAATTCATTTTTGGCAATTATCCATTATTTTTTCAATTGCCGAATTTTTTAATATTTCATTTTTTTGGGGTTTTTCGAGTAATTATTAATTTTGGGGTTAAATAATTACTCGAAAACTTAGGAAAGTGGGTCTAAAGGTTAAGTGGGTGCTCTGAGCTAGAAAATGAGCACCCCCATGGAAAAAACAACCTCTTAGCCACACTTTTATGACTTTTTACATTTTTACATTTAACTTTTTAAAAATAAACCTATAAAAACGGGAAAATTAATTTTTTCCGGAAATTAAAAAAAACCTATAGGGGACTTAGAAGTTAAGGCATGTTCATAATGACTCAAAATAATGATTAGCATGGTAATATACATCAACACATAGGTTTTAATAACCTTCTAAGGCTTAACTAATAAGGCAATTATTCCAGCTTTGGAGGTTTGGGTAAAAACTCGAAAATTATTTATTGCTTAAAAACAATAAATAATTAACAAAGAAAAAAAACCCTAGAATAATGCATTAATAAATAAGTCTTAGGATACCAAACCTTTTACATAAAGTCATCATGCTAACTCATTTGATTACAATTTCCCGTGGGGCATGAACATGTTAAAAAATAAAAAAAAGGGGCCTAGGAAGGCCTGCAAGGACTTATGAACTTGAAATTTGAACAAGTGATTGTTCATCTTTGGTGGCTCATTTAGAAATCCAACTTAGTGCAACTTAGTTGGTAACACAAGGCAGATGGACCATTTGACTAAGGATGAGGATCCCTGACCAATGATCTATGGTGAACCCATAGATCTCACCCCTTGCTGAAAAAGGGGTAACACATCCAATATTGGTTGTTCCTCAAATTGAGCAGTGAAAATGTGGCGAGCGTTTCAAGGTGCAGTTTTGAAATTACCGCCTTCCTTAATTTTTATCGAGTTTTCTATTATACCATTTTTAGAAATCCCATAGCCACTCTACATATAATGTTGCTGAGATGGCAAAATTCTGGGCACTCCGTCAAAAGATAATTGCTCCCAAACTTAGGACGCCCTTCCAAAAGTGTAATGTGTAAGGGGATCAAATTTCTCCATTAAAGTCGAAGTTAGGCTATAGTTCATCGTGAGAAAGCGTCTCATGTGTGAGAAGTCTTCTTACCCCCTAGTGTGTTTCATCTAGGAGCTCTTCAACCTTAATCTTCTTGAAATAATCTTCTATTGTGCCTAGTCCTTGCCCCCTATAAGTGTTTTTTAAATTTATCCTAAGTTTGAACCTTAGGTACTGTTGACCACCAAAACCAACTAGGTGGACAACGATGTACCATGCATATGTTGGATGTGCCTTGAAGATAAGAATGAAGTACTTAATGATTATATCAAGCGAGGCAACTCTTCTTCTCTTCTTCTCTCTATGAAATTTCCGCACACCTGCGGGGGATTTTGTAAGGATATGTCAGCATGAAGGTCTAGTTTTTTGTAACTTAATTACCTAAGACTTAGTCATTAGGGAAGTCCTTTCATCGAGTGTTTTTTCACTTGGATAATTAAAATTTCTTTTAGAGATTTTAATTATTTGAGTTTTTCACTCAAAATTACCTCCAAAGTGGTGAAAGGTGTTCTAGTGATTGATTCCATGGGGCGATTGGGGCCTAGGAATGTTCTATATTACCATGCTAGACATTATCTAGATTCTTGCGGAATTTCATTAAGTTTTGCATAGGTTTTTTTAATTTTTGGTCATTAAAAATTGTCACTCTAGACAATTTGTTGTAATGTAAAAAAGGGTTACTTGGTCCATTTTAATGTTGTATAGGGTATGGGTATTCAAGACAAATGGCATGAAACCCCCTACGCCCTTGGGCCAAGTTTGAAGTCATTCAGAAAAATATTATTATGTTTTTGGTCGCTTTTGCCCAGGTCAGTCATGGAAATCAGAAAATTGGGCATTTAATTAGAGAGCCAAATTTTGGAAAAGTGACTATAGTCACTTGGGGTGGCCAAGTAAAGGTTATAATGTTTATATTAGGTTCCTAAGATAAATTTAAGACCCAAAGGGCCACCCCCAAGCAAGCATGTAACAAGTTTTGAGTTGCCGACTCTAGGGGGGTGCCCCCTTCTCTCTTTGATTGGTTGGGTGAGCTAAAGTCAGTGGAAGGGGCCCCACTATGGTGGTTTCCTCCCCATTTGACATAGCAATAAGGTTAAAAGCATTAAATTGGTGGTATCTCTCTCCATATTTGAGATCCCAAACCATGGTTTTGCCCTCCTTGAGCAAATTCGCCCCCCTCTCTCCCTTGTGACACTTGTCTAGCAAGCAAAGAGCCTCTCTTTTTCATTTTTCCTATTTAAGAAGGGCATTCCTCATCATTTGGGCTAGATTCACTTACTCTCTTGCTTCATTTTTCTTATGCTCTCTTGCTCTCTCATTCTCTCATTCTTGTTCTCTTGCTCCATTCTTGTCCAAGAGGAGCCATTGTACTTTCAAGTTTGGATGATAATAGAAGAAATCTTTGGAGGAAGTATTGTCCATGCATTGTGATTGAGGGTATCTTGTTTCATTCTTGGTTCTTTTTGTATTTGGAATCTCAAGCAAATCTTTTTGCTTGAGAATAGTATTGTAATAGTTTTGTTGCATGCTATGTGGGTTGTTTGCTTAGACTTTGGGAAGTTAAAATAATTTTAGCTTGAATATTTTGTTTCTCAAGTCTTTGTGATTCTCACTCTATTTGCATTGTTGAGCAAATTTTGTTACAGGTTTCCCAAGTTTGGAGAGTGGGATTCCCGGGTTGGATACCCCATTGTCCAACAAATTTCGAAAAGGATTTGGCCTCTTTACTAAATTTTTTGAGTTTGTTTAAACTCATTTCTATCACTTTTGTGCTATAATAGTTTTCTGTTTTGTGCAGGTTTTTGATCTCACAGGGAGAGGGAATGCTCAAGTTCAGCCACTAGCAAGCACCAACAACACCCAAGAGGGTCTACTTAAAGTCCCTCGCAAAAAAGGTTAAAAAATCACTCTTTCTCTATCGTTTCTTAATAAATATTAGTGCTGAAATCTATATCTTTGTAACAAGCCCAAGAGAGTCTCTTGGACTTGAGTTTGTTGTGCTTCATTTCCAGTTTTTAGTACTTAGTGATTTTGGTTTCGGGTGCATGTAAGTGAAGTGGCTCTGCCCATCCTTGCATGACCTTGTAAGTTGCTTGGATTTAGATTAGTTTACTTCATTGTTTGTTTTCTTTTTGCCCGCACCTCACAAGTGAAGTGGTTCTTCCCACCATGTGAAATCGTGTTGGCTAGCATTTTTATATCAAGTATTTGCTTATTTCTTTTTTTGCCCGCACCTCACAAGTGAAGTGGCTCTACCCATCCATGTGAAATCGCGTTGGCTAGCATTTTTATTTCATGTATTTGCTTATTTCTTTTTTCCCGCACCTCACAATCGAGTAGGCTCTGCCTCCATTGTGATATAGCGCTTGGCTTGTTTTGTTTAATTTTTGTTTTAAGGATAAAATTTACCACAAGCCCCATTTTTTGCCCCATATCCTCTCCCCCCGCTGGTTCGACCAATCTAGGGTGACGAGAAAGGGCAAAGATTTGTGTTGGCTAGTTTAATAGGCACCCAGATAAGTATCTTCATTAGAAAGGAGAAAAAGAGGCTCGACCTGTGGAGCTAGTGGGGTAGAGGCCGTAGGGGGCTTCATGGCACTTTGTGTCCTCCAGTTGAACACTCAACAAGTTTCGAGTTTGACCCATGGAGCTAGGTGAGAACCTTGTGTTCCCATGTTGAGCACCCGACATTGTCTCTCTAATCGAAGGAGATAGTCTCTTGGGGTAGACATCTAGAATAGTTCATTTCTTTGCAACAAACACCTTAATTCCCTAAGTCAAAAAGAGACATAAAATTTTCTAAAACTTACAGGACCACTTGCATAACATTGTTACAATCATTTATATTTCTCTACTTGTTATCACCAACCTTGTAGTTGCCTATGCATGATGGATCTAGGATGGATGGTAGAGGGGCAAGCAACTAAGGAGGTGGAACCAAGACTGCCTAGACTCCCAAATGGATGGTTGTCACGCCAATCAAGGCAGTCTTCGCTTTATGTTATCTAAGTCCGAGACAACAAAGGGGGAGACCCAGATCTTCTCCCGACAGGAGAGATCAGACCTGTTATCACCAACCTTGTAGTTGCCTGTGTGAGGTGGATCCAGGATGGATGGTAGAGGGGCAAGCAACTAAGGAGGTGGAACCAAGACTGCCTAGACTCCCAAATGGATGGTTGTCACGCCAATCAAGCCAGTCTTCACTTTATGTTATCTAAGTCTAAGACAACAACGGGGGAGATCCAAATCTACTCCCAACAGGAGAGATCAGACCTAGACACCAGATCAGATCAATTATGGCTTGAGGTACGTAAGGTGTAAGGTAATTAGAAATTCTAGATCTATGGATGATAGTAGTAAGTGGACTTGGGCTTTGAATGAGGGCTTCAGTCATACGAGGGTTGATCCAAAGTGATCTGTAGGGGTAATACTAGATCTAGGGTTAAGGTACTAACAACTGATGAGGATAACTACTGTCTTGGGAAACGTAACTGAGATAGGGTGAGTAATGACAGCGTTGGGACTCTCTAGTACTAAAGAGATAGACTCAGTGAGAGATATGAAAATGCCAGGTTACCTGAGTTATCAAGGAGCGGTCAAATTTCGGGGGAAAGAGGTCAACAAGGGGCTAGCGCTATGCTTGGAGATCAGTGCCTGTTCAGCCTTGGGTAATCGAGTCAGTGTCACCACAACGTTTAAGTGAACCCACTTGGGATATACCCTGATCTGTGGATCTAGAAAAGGATTTGGCCCAAAAGATTCAGGTTACAGGGAAATCAACAGAAGGAGGGCTAGCGCTAGGGTTTGGAGAGGTAGATATGCAGATCTAGATCCACCAAGAGACTATCAGCTCAATGTTGGAGTGGAAATGAGATCAAGATGGCCCGATCTACAAACCCAAGTCAGAAAATTTCAGGAAAAATCAGATCTGTAAAAGTCAAAATTTGATGAGGGAGGCTAGGAGGCTGAAAGTCAGTTTTTCAGATATAGGGCTACCTAGCAAGAACTAGCTCAGCGTTGGGGGTGTTCTAGGATGAGGAAGACCTGATCTACAAACCCATGTAATTATTTTCCAAAAAAAGTCAAATTTTCAGTGGGGTGCTGGGGTTTGAGCAATGAGAAAGTTAGATCTAGGGAAAAACAGTCACAATTAGGGAAGCGTTGAGGATGATTCAGTGAGGGGGAAGCCCGATTTACAAAACCCAGAAATGGTTTGGTCAAAGATCAAGAGGTTCCCTGATTAAATATTTTTTGGATTTTTATTATTTAGGAGTTTTTCAGAAAAATTGAAGAAAAGCAGGTACGATGGATTGAGTTCTCAAGAGAAGAGACTTACCTGTTAGATATTACCTGGAAATGCTTGTAGATGCCTTGATGATGATGATCCCTGCCATCCTGATCAATTTGAGAAGATTGAAGCGAGCTCTATGTCCAGTGTTTGCCCGAGGAAGTCAATGCGCCCTCTCTCTTGTACAACAAAAGTCAACCATATCAGATTTGCTGTGACGTGAGAAAGAAGCTATATGCTGCAGAAAAATAGCAAGAAGAAATCATAGGTCACCACAACACTAATGAAAGCTCCCTAATAAAAAACGAAGACAATTCAAGCGAGTTGAGGTCCCCCTGCCAAAACGCCCAAGCTGAAGTCGTCCTCCTATAGACAAGACAATGATCCCCAAAAAATATAGATCTCATAACAATTTCCCGTGTGCTAGGAAGCAAAAGACTTTCCAATCACCATCGAAGAACATCAGATGCAAAGCAGATCCAGAAAATATCCACAAAAAAATCTTTCTATTAATCAGATCCAAGAGCCAAAGACCCTTTACAAATGAGAAGCTCTCTCCTTTAAATAGAAATGAGAGAACCAAAATCCTAACCACTTTAAAAACGAGTGGCTAAGATTAAAAGATAAAATATTCTAATCAATGGTTGAGATGAGCTCAACATACAATACATGGATCAATATAACCATAAAGGACCAAAGTGGACTAAATCACCAATAAAGAGGGTACCCCACTCAACAAGAAATAAATGAAGCACATGGTGGGTCCATGGAGTGTTAACTAACTCCCTATGGGTTCCCAATGGCACAATAAAATAATATAATATTTTAATTCTTTGACTTTGTGCCTCCTTGAGGAAATCGTGAGCCTCCCAAAAGCTCCAGAAAATAATATAAAAATGCCCAAAAAATAGGTGTGGGCCCAATCAGGTGCTACAACTGCTGGAGAAGGTGCGGAGGACATCACTCTCATCATCATGACTCATCCCATGTCATTTCCTTGCCTCAGTAGCCCAAATTGATTTCTTCAATAGCCATTTAATCATTTTTTAATCTGCCTCGGGAAATGTGAACCTGCCAAAACAACCTCCTAGGGTGCCTGCCTTGTCGAATTGAGCCCTTAAGGCTCTCTGGGATGGGGGTACTATGGTACAATCAAGTGGCTGCACCCCCTATGCCCCGTACAATGCCCTAGGAGATCCAAATAAAACATCTCCTTGCTCAGACACAACATACTGTGAAGCAAAACTGCATCAGAAAGGTAAAATGAGCCTCATCATCTCTGCAAGTGCCCAGAACTGAAAACAAAATGTCTCATTAGACTCAGAGAGTCCAAATCCATCTAGGGTGTATACTCATACCCTTTCGAGGTCTCTGCCTGATCATCAACACCATCCAATAGACAATATAATCACTTGTAAATGACCAGATACCAATAATATAACTCAGACCATCATCCATCTGCTGCAAGTGCTATAAGGCTAAGACATGCTCTGCAAATCATTTAAGCAACAATCACAACAAGTAGAAGTCATTTCACTGGTGGTACATCAACCAAATACATATATAGGGTTTTTTATTTATTATTACTCAGACTAGACTTTCAGGACTATACTCACTTCATAGTTGTAGTCAATTTGCTAGTGAAAGCTGAAGGCTGAAATTGATAAGGCTAGGGCAAGGGTGAATTCTTACTTAACATCATGACACTTTGGATATGGAAGGGGAATATTTACTATTACAACATGTCGGACAAACAACAACATAGGGAAATGCAGTGCCTCACCTAGTAACATCAGAGAGTGCTTATTCAACTTAGGCATCATGTCTACATCAAGTTTGATCCAAGTTCATTAGGACCATCAATTTTATTTTCATGGCCTTTTTGGCCTATATGACCCTTGGGACTTCACTAGTGCTTAAAAGCACAGCTAATCGCAACTTTCATCTGGGACACATTCAAATTTATAAGGTCAACAATATTTGGATATAGCATATATTTAACCATTGCTTTTGGGACCTCTTCTTATACCCTTCAAGGGGTATTTTAGCATTTCATTGCTCTTGCCCTTTTTCACGTATGTTAAGAAACATAGTTTAGCATTTTTCATTTTCCATGGGCGCATACATAACATTTTCCAACACAAGTAGTACATGAGCTTTTAGTTTTAGCCAACAACATCTCAAGTGACCAGGGGGAGTTCTGCACAGTGCCAAACATCGGGACAACCGACCAGAATGATTTAGGCATACAATCCAACTCAGCAAAGGCAAGTTTTGTCACCAACTCAGAGCCGGGACACAATATAAACAAGGAGGTTTGTCCAACATAGTTTCTAGCAGGGAAAGGTCCTCCATGCCACAAGTCAAGTAGTAAGTCGGGTTAAAACAAAACTGGAAGGAAAGGGATGTGTGGAGACAATAAATCAATGAAGCCAACACTAGCAAGCCAAAGAAATGGTGGGACTGACTACCTCTATTCTCCCTAAGGAGGGTAAAACCAATGAGTATAGATCAAGAACTTCCAAGTCTAAGTAGGGACATCAATACATAATACACATACATCCAAGTCCCTATATTTATGACCGCTAGATCATGACACTAAATGCTAGTATATGTCACAAAAATGAGTATAAGAGCAATAATAACCATAACACAATATAATAAATGCCGAGTCATAACTATGCAAATAGTCCATCTGAACCATCATCTGTCCAATGAGAAAACAGTAACACCAGTCTGGGCATCACTAACTGCTCTGCAAATGACTAAATGGCTACATTAATCCTTGAATCTGAGTGTCTTGAGACTCAGTCCTGACATGGGAGAGTATAATAGTCCACTAACAAAATAATGATCTGTCAAAACTGTTCATCTCAGCATCTCATATGTAAGAGATATGGCTGAAAAATGTACTGTATCTGAAAAATAGAATATGGTAGCCTGGCTACTATGTATGTGATAACAAGACCTAGACACTAGATCAAATCAAGTAGGCTTGAGGTACGTAAGGTGTAAGGCAATTAAAGACCCTAGATCTATGGGAGATGTTACTAGGTGTGCCAAGGCTTTGGATTAGGGTTTTGGAAGTGTTAAGTTCAATCCAAAGTGGAACCAAGGTAACTTATGGGGTGGATACAAGATCTGGGCTTGAGGTACTAGCAACTGATAAAGATAACCGCTTCCTTGGGAAACGTAACCATTGCAGGGTGAGTAAGGACAGAGCTGGGACTATCTAGTACCAAAGGGATAGACTCAATGAAAGATGTGACAATGTCAAAATACCTGAGTCATCAAAGAAAAGTTAACTTTCAGGGAAAAGAGGTCAAAAGAGGGCTAGCGCTAGGCTTAGAGATCAGTGCCTATTGGGTCTTGGGCAATGGAGTCAGTATCTGCACAGCGTTAAAGTGAACCCACCTGGGATATGCCCTGATCTGGACCCAAAAAAGTGTTTGGCCCGAAAGATTCAGTTTACAGGGAAACCAGCAGAAGGAGGGCTAGCTCTAGGGTTTGGAGCGGTAGATCTGCAGATCTAGGACAACCAGGAGACTATCAACTCAGCGTTGGAGGAGAGATGAGATCAGAATGGCCTGATCTACAAACCCAAGTCAAAAAATTTCAGAAAAAATCAGATCTGGAAAAGTCAAAATCTGATGAGGGAAGCTAAGATGCTGAAAGTCAGTTTTTCAAATGTAGGGCTACCTGGCAGCAACTAGCTCAGCGTTGGGGGTGTTCTGGAATGAGGGAGACCTGATCTACAAACCCAAGTGATTATTTTCCGGAAAAATTCAAATCTGGAAAAGTCAAAATTTCAGTAGGGGCACTAGGGTTTGAGCAGGCAGAAAGTCAGATGTAAGGCAAACCAGTCACAATCTGGAAAACGTTGAGGAGGATTTGGTGAGACGGGTGCCCGATCTACAAAACCCAGAAGTGGTTTGTCCAAAGATTGAGCGATTCCCTAATTAAGTATTTTTTGGATTTTTATTATTTAGGAGTTTCTCAGAAAATTTGAAGAAAGCAAGTACAATGGATTGAAATCTGAAAGAGAAGACACTAACCTGTAGATCTTACCTAGAAATGCTTGTAGATGCCTTGATGATGATGATCCCCGCCATTTCGATCAATTCTGGAAGATCTGGGTGAGTTCTAGGAACAATGTTATACTCCAAGTGACCAATGCGCCCCCCTATCCTGCACAAGCAAATGTCAACAATATCAAATTTGCTATACCATGAAAGAAAAAGCTAGATCTATAGAAAAGTAACAAGATGTAATTATAGATCATAATGAAGCTAATGAAAGCCCCTTGATACAAGATGAAGACAATCCAAGCGAGTTGAGGACCCCTGCAAAAACGCTCCAGCTGAAAACGCCCTCCTGTAGACATGACAATGATCCCGAAAAAAGATATAGATCTCACACAATATTCCGAATGCTAGGAAGCAAGAGATTTTCCAATCACCACCGAAGAACATCAGATGCAAAGCATATTCAGAAAATATCCACAAAAAAATCTTTCTATTATTCAGATTCAAGAGCCAAACACCCCTTACAAATGAGAAGCTCTCTCCTTTAAATAGAAATGAGAGAACCAAAATCCTAACCACTTTCAAAACGAGTGGCTAAGATTAAAAGATATAAATGTTTTAATCAATGGTTGAGATGAGCTCAACATACAATACATGGATCAATATAACCATAAAGTACCAAAGTGGACTAAATCACCCATAAAGAGGGTACCCCACTCAATAAGAAATAAATGAAGCACATGGTGGGTCCATGGAGTGTTAACTAACTCCCTCTGGGTGCCCCATGGCATAATAAAATAAAATAATATTTTAATTTTTTGACTTTGTGCCTCCTTGAGGAAATCATGAGCCTCCCAAAAGCTCCAGAAAATAATATAAAAATGCTCGAAAAATAGGTGTGGGCCCAATCAAGTGCTGCAACTGCTAGAGAAGGTGCGGAAGACATCACTCTCATCATCATGACTCATCCCATGTCATTTCCTTGCCTCAGTAGCCCAAATTGATTTCTTCAATAGCCATTTAATCATTTTTTAATCTGCCTCGGGAAATGTGAACCTACCAAAACAGCCTCCTAGGGTGCCTGCGTTGTCCAACTGAGCCCACCAGGCTCTCTGGGATGGGGGTACTATGGTACAATCAAGTGGCTGCACCCCCTATGCCCCATACAACGCCCTAGGAGATCCAATAAAAACATCTCCCTGCTCAAACACATCATCCTGTGAAGCAAAACTGCATCAAAAGGGTAAAATGAGCTTGACCATCTCCGCAAGTGCCTGGAACTGAAAATAAGCTATCTCACTAGACTTAGAGAGTCCAAATCCATCTAGGGTGTATACTCATACCCTTTCTAGGTCTCTGCCTGATCATCAACAATATCCAATAGACAATATTACCTGTAAATGACCAGATACCAATAAAATAACTCAGGCTGTCATCCATCTGCTGCAAGTGTTACAAGGCTAAGACATGCTCTACAAATAATTTAAGTAACAATCATAACAAGTAGCGGTCACGTCACTAGCGGTACATCAACCAAATACATATATAGGGTTTTATTTATTACTAGGACCAGACTTTCAGGACTATACTCACTTCATAGTTGTAGTCAATTTGCTAGTGAAGGGTGAAGGCTAAAATTTACAGGGTTAGGACAAAGGATGACTACCAATTCAACATTGTGACACTTCAGATATGGAAAGGGAATACTCACTATAACCATATGCCAGACAAACAACAACACAGGGAATGGCAGTGCCTCACAAATGGTTGAGTTGTTCAGAGAGTGCTTATTCAACTTAGGCATCATTTCTACATCAAGTTTGATTCAGGTTCATTAGGACCATCAATTTTATTTTCATGGCCTTTTTGGCCGATATGACCCTTTGGGACTTCACCAGTGCTTAAAAGCACAGCTAATCACAGCTTTCATCCGGGACATATTCAAGTTTATAAGGTCAGCAATATTTGGATATAGCATATATTTAACCATTTCTTTTGGGACCTTTTCTTATAACCTTCAACGGGTATTTTAGCATTTCATTGCTCTTGTTCTTTGCTCACATATTTTAAGAAACACATTTTTAGAATTTACATTTTCCATGGGCGCATATATAAATTTTTCCAATACAAGTAGTACATGAGCTTTCAGTTCTAGCCAACAACATCTCAAGTGACCAGGGAGAGTTCTGCACAGTGCCAAACATCGGGACAACTGACCAGAATGATTTAGGCATACAATCCAACTCACCAAAGGCAAGTTCTGTCACCAACTCAGAGCCGAGACACAATATAAACAAGGAGGTTTGTCCAACACAGGTTCTAGCGGGGAAAGGTCCTCCATGCCACAAGTCAAGTAGTAAATCGGGTTAAAACAAAACTGGAAGGTAATGGATGGGTGGAGACAGTGAAAAATGAAGCCAACACTAGCAAGCCAAAGCAGTGGTGGGAATGACTACCTCTATTCTCGCTAAGGAGGGTAAAACCAATGAGTATAGATCAGGAACTTCCAAGTCTAAGTAGGGACATCAATACATAATACAAATACATCCAAGTCCATATAATTATGACCGCCAGATCATGACACTAAATGCTAGTATGTCACAAAGATGAGTATAAGAGCAATGATAACCATAACACAATATAATAAATGATGATTCATAACCATGGAAATAATCCATCTGAACCATCATCTGTCCAATGAGAAATACTTATACAAATCTGGGCATCACTAACTGCTCTGCAAATGACTAAATGGCTACATCAGTCTTCGAATCTGAGTGTCCTAAGACTTGGTCCTGACATGGGAGAGTATAATAGTCCACTAATAAAATAATGATCCTTCAAAACTGCTCATCTCAGCATCTCATATGTAAGAGATCTGGCTGAAAAATGTACTGTATCTGAAAAATAGAATATGGTAGCCTGGCTACTATATATGTGATAACACTACTTTGCAAGCACTTTATTTTAACTTGTTCATTTACTGGAAGTCATCATGTTCTGGTAAATTTGTTAAAGTAAATGAGTTTATGCTTTAGGAAAATTATTTGAAGTTGATTATTGTGACTCCATAGCCCGAGTAGAGACGACACTGGTCATTTTGATTATTTGATTGTTTATCTCTTTCATACATTACTGGTTGATTGTTAAAGGGTTTGCTTGACATTGAAATATTTGCATCACTGCACGTTGATTGTCATTTTTGTAATTTACAACTCCCAGAAAACATTCTTCAAAAAAGAACTTAGTAAGTAGGGACTACCCCCCTTGGCCTTTAGGAGTTGTGGTCTAAATAGAGGAGTTTAGAACCGAGGTTATAGTGGGTTCTCAACTCATAAATTGCCCTTGGGAACACACACAGCGGTTGGGAGACTTACCCGTGTCCAAGTGTGTTTTAGGCGGCAACAGGTACTTTGGTTAATTAGTGTGATTAGTTTTATTTCTTTGTTGACTTTAATTAATCACACTAAAATATTGGAAAACCTAGGGTAAGACACTATAACTAATCCATTACTTCAAAATGACAATTATTAACACTTCAAAATTAAGAAAAACCCTAAGTTGATGGGTTCCCGTTCCCTTAAATACTTAAGTGTTAATTAATTTCCTTATTACCTTAGTCAAGTATCCTTTTAATCATCAACTAGAGGGAGTGCATCATCTTATGAGTATTTTTCTCATTAGGCACATGCTACATCACCAATAATCACCATGAAGACATGAGAACACATTACACCATACCTCGTAGCCAACTATCATGGCCACCGCTCAACCATCAAGAAGTAACATCTCCACCTACCCATCCAACTGTCTAGCCATGAGATCATGCAAGCTCGACACTTGTGAAAAATCTCATAATTGATGTGATCAAGATTAAAATGTAGTAATATGCTCTTAACACACATCATGAAGTTCAAACTATTCAAATAAATCCATTTAACATGTTGGATCCATGTGAAAAAGGGTGTACGAGTAAAGTGCTCTGCAAGAAGATGATGTCAATCCCACCAAGGTGTAACACATATGAAATAGTCCCCCAAAGTGCTAGGGTGCAAATCGACAAGGTCCAAGTATCATCAAGGCATGCAAACTTAGTCATGCGGTGATCATAAGTTTCATAACAGAAGGGACAATGTCAAACAACCCCCTCCTAGTGAGAAACCAATAATATAACACCACCATCCATAACCACTAGGACGCTCTAGGAACACCATGATGCCAAGATAAATCATATGAAGTGGTAAGCATCCATGAAACATATACCAAGAGGGTCATCCATCAAGCAAAGGCATGCAATATGAAGAGTACCACTAGAGGAACCGTCAAACATGACAACCCACCAAGGAGAAGTGAGTCTCTTCCACTGAAACACCAACCCAATCTACTGATAATACCATCTACAAGCATATGGTGTAAGTAAATAAAGAAACCTTATAGGCACCATGCTGCAGACATCATTGTTTGTGATGAAAATCACAAGTGTAACCGTCATACAATATGAGGGGTAACTTGCATGACTTGTCAATTTTATTAGCAAATTCCTTGAATTTCTATGTCACCATATCTAAACTCTGTACCTCACTACTCGTTCACAGTTTGGTTTTGAAAGAACAACAATAGTTCAGTCAAGAACATGGCTTCCTTGCCACTGGCTACCTGAAACTGAATGCAGCTTTACTTTCTGTTTGGTTGATTGAAAATGCCAAGATTTACAGCTATTATTTAAGAAAAAAACCTGTCCAATCATGATTTTCCTGTTGGTTGGCAGTTGAGCCCACAATGCACTGCTATGAGTTTCCAGGAAAGTGCTAGTCCTCTGATTGTTGACAGGTGTGATTTCAATTGGATGGCATCAGTTCTTAATTTTCCTTGATATACAGAGGACTATATCAAAAGGTGGGAAGAGATTATCCTATTGGTTATGCATAAATTTCTTTCAATTAACTCCCTCACAGATTTTACCCACATCCTATTTAGTGCAGGTGATTCCCCTTTTTTTGGTTTGATTTATTCTACTTTAGATGATGTTTGCTTGAGTTTATAGAGTCTTCTTTTTTCCAAGTGACTGATGGATTTCAGTGGCTGTTGTAATTTGCTTCATCCAAACACTCTCTCCTTCACTTGAGTGAGTGATGGACTTAGGTGACTACTGTAATTTATGCTCTCTTGTAATTGTTATTTGTATTTTATGTTTTTGGAGTGGAATGTTGTTTGTAAAAAAATTTGGCGACAAGCCGACGGTAACGCATGATAAAAGGAAATGGCCAAATGGCAGGTTGATTGTAAAAAACTTGAAGTGAGAGAAACTTTAATAATTGTGTGTGACCAATGGCTGGAATTAATGGATGTGCTCTGGAAGGGGCTCCGATGCCAATATAATGAACAATAATTCATGTAAGGAGAAATATCCATCATAACAAGGATAACATAAAAGAATTTATATAGGATAAATAATTATATAATTGACAATGATTGAATGAGATAATACAATGAACCTTGTGACAATATACTTATATGCATTGACTATAGTCATGAAGGTGAAGGGTTGTGTCCCTTGCTTACTATTATTATTTATATATTTTATATTCATTACAGAGGATAGTCTCCATCTACAGATGCAAGACTGCCCATGGCATGGGAAATATTGGATATGATCATCACACACACTTAGTGAATGGGTAGCTTGCATACATGCTAAGTCCGTAATGAAAAGATTTTTGTCTTAGTGTATTTCAAGTGCAGGAAGGTGGTTTATAACACCCCAAACACAGGGATATTTCATTTTGTCCCTCTTGTTGAACACCTCCCCATCTTTTTGCTGGATAAGAATATTCTTGGTCTTCTTTGTCATATTTTATGATATAAAATTAAATCAGCACTTACTTTCTTAGAGTTTAATGGAGATATATTGCATAGAGACTGGTGCCAGTATAAATAGTTTGTCATGGTTTTCATTCTTGTAAATTCTGGAGATCCTAGAAATTCTCTTTTTCTCCGTGCCTTCATTTTCCATCCCTATGATGCAGGTAGCTAGAAAATTCAGAATTACAGAAATTGATGTCTTTTTGATCTAATATTTCTCATATTCCTGTAATTAGATAGTTAATATTGTTAATGAGTTATCTAGTAGTCCGTTTATTCAATCCACAACATCTAATGTGATGCAAAATCAGGAAAGGAGCAGAAAAAATTAAGTAGGGGTGTCTAGTTAAAGGAGGTAAAATATAAATATGGAGAGTAGCTGGAAGGTTCTTACCTAATGTTATTTTGTTTATTTGTACAGATTGGGGGCAACAAAACATTGGAAAGTCAAAATGATCGTTTTTCTGGTAAAGAATCTGCATGATATTGTTTTATCATCCTTCTTTTTCTTTTCTTCATATAGAGAAAAATGAATGCTGAGAGCCCAAAGACCCAAGATTCTATGGTACAAAGATCACTGCAAGTGTACTAATGAAAAATAAATTTTCTACAAATAATCATGTTGGTGGAAAGCATTGATTTAAAAAAATTGACAATAAAAAATAAGGAAAGATTAGCAAATCATTTTAGCTAGCAATTCCATTTTTTTTAAATATGACACTAAGATTAACAGATAAAGTAAAAACACAAAACAGCTCACATTTATCTAAAGGACAACAGGAAGGTCCTTAAGCTGAGATTGATCATGAGAATCACAAAATATAGCTTCTTCCTTACTACGATTTCCCTTAGCTATAGGTTAGGGCCTGGGCCTCTGTAATATCCCCAATCCGGGATGATCACAAAATCTATGAATTTGTTAACCTTAATCAATTTTACATTGATTTATAACTTTCACCAACAACATATATTCTCATAGACATTTCATCAAACGCTTTAGACACATTCCATAACACATCACAATGGCGAGATAATATTGGCACCTTTATTATGACCAGCAATGAGTAAACGGTACAATAATTATGGCTAGGATATCAGCTACCAAGATACAGTCAACAAGAACCTGAAAGGTAATGCCAACCCCGATGATGAAGCTCCAATGAAGACCCTGAATGGATCCACCCCCTTTGTCCAGCTAGGGTGGATCCGTCATACCACCGAAACTAGACCAGAATGAATGGATGGAGTTTGCCAACCCCAAACGAAAACTCTAGGCTAACCCCTAGACGGTCTCAAGAACAAATCTCCAAATATTCAAGCATGCTTTTCCCTTTGCCTCTGCCGCCTTTTATCCTTGAAAAGTCTCCAATACCATGGGTA
>LPNX010733395.1:0-27105 GCA_001517045.1 Pseudotsuga menziesii | reverse complement strand
AAACATAAGTCCATCCAAAAGCATGTAGGAAACCATAACGAACTGCTGCAAAGATGAACCCATGGAGAAGAGACGAGGTGTGCTTCCTCAAGCCAACCAACGAAAATGTGTTCCCAATGAGCTTCCCATAATCAACAGAGCTTGGGTTCCACTGCTTACTCACTCTCCTAGTGTGAAATGTCATCAAGGACAAGTCCCGCAAGTATGGGATGCCAGGGTCCCAACACTTGCGCACTCCATCAATACATAGTGTGAATACATACAAATTAGAAAGTGGGATGCCCAAGTCCAAATGCTTGAGTATCTCTACCAAGCACAAGGTCTCCCAAAACAGTACATCAAAGTAGGAGGGGTACAATATCCTCCCAATTATTTCAACCAAGTGTGGAATGCCAGGATCCCATAACTGGCGCATTCCATCAATACATAGAGTGGTACAATATAATACATCATGGGGAGGGGTGCCAGGATCCCAAGTTCTACTATGCATTCTCCCATACATCATAAGCACTAATATAGATACATCATAATGAAACATAATGAAATGATACGGAGATATGCCACTCCCAATGTGGCTGAAGTGATCATCCATCAAAGAGCACTCAAGAAGTTTGCACCTCCAATCAAGAAAATCATCATGTGTCAAAAGCACACAATCATGAAGATACCAATCAAATCTAATCCAATAACATAGGTGAGGATCCCATGTCTCATAATGTTGCAAGAAAGAATAATATGTATCAAGATGTCTCATCATGTGTTCTCTTATCCACACAATGGATGAAGAACCTCCATCAATCAAAGAAGGAGCCTCCAAGTGGCTCAAGGAAGTGCATCCATGAGTAGAAGTGATGCAAAACAATGGATGTAAATGCTGCTCAAAAGGAATTGGTGCACATATCATAGGATCATCATGAAGGGTAGGAGTCTCATACTCCTCATGTGGCACTAACAGAAAAAACCCCTTCACCCAAACTTCACTGGGATGAAAACTGAAAGAAGTAACAGTGTAGGATGAAGTGTAATGCACCAACTCATCCTCCAAGTCAGAAAATTGGAAACCTCTCCTCAAGGCTGGTTCCATGTGTGTAGGATCATGTGCCTCTTCCACGAGTGCGAGACTTGCACTATGAGACAACTCGTGTTCTTCTTCATCCATGGCAAGTGTTTGCCATTCAACTTGCTCATCTTTCAACCCTTCAAACATTTGTAAATCAGTTTGAATCTCATGGTTCACCACGCCATGAGGAGTCTCTCTGCTATCATCCATACAAAAATCAGAAACATAGGAAGGAGACCGTGAACTTTGCACCTCCTCCAGAAGTTGCTCATTTTGGATCTTCGATTCTTGAAGTGCTTCTTGAGCATCCTTCAGACAATCTTGGGTGGAATTCAATTCATGTTTGAGCTTGCAAATTTCCTCATTATCTCTTATGAAGGCTTCATGTAATATTTCAGCAAGCTCAATCAAATGACTTCTATCAAAAAGAAAACACATGATATTACCTTTAGTTGTTGATGTTGCCTTCTGGATCTTCTCTATGACTCCATTGGAAGCTTGTGCCCCCAGGGAATCATCTCTCCAAGCCAATTGGGACATAAGTGCACTAGTGACTTGGAGAATGGCTAGAGCCTCTTGAATCTTCTTGTCATTCATCTTGAGTGACCCTTTAAAATGGGAAAGCTCATGAAAAGAGGCCTTCTCTTCCTCCAACATAGGATCAGCCTCATGAAGTGCATGTGGTGATGATGAGATCGATCCTGGGACCTCTTCCTCTACTGCAAAATCTTCATCTTCTTCAGACTCGTGTGAACTTGTTTTTGCAGTAGTCTCATCCAGTGGAATCTCTATGTCACCAACATATAGGAATGGACATTCAATAGTAAATGTCTCTCCATGGCACCCATCAGTAGGTACCTCTTCATTATAGCATCCATCAGTAGATGTTATTTGACCCATGTTCTCAGTGAGAGATGCCTCTGGTTGATTCTCAATAGAACAAGTGATGGCTTCATTATGCTGATCAGTAAGGATTGTGATCTTGTCCTTCTCAGAACTGGTAGTTGTCTCCTCATTTTTCTCCTCCAAACATAAATGATTTTCTCTCCAAGGTCTCTTGCAAGAAGGGCATAGACCTTTCTTTACTAACTCCACATCTTCATTCTTGGGTTTATACCCAAACAAAGCATTCACAAAAAATTCAAAAGGAACTTCTGAGTATGACTTCATCGTAACAACATATGCTTGATACTGTTGGGGCAAGGTCTTGCAAGTTTCCCTCCACCAAGATATTTCCTTCAAAGGATCCTTCCTTGGTGGTGTGGTCCCTCTGTCTGCATATTCATTGCACAAGTGGTCACAAGAGTAACCATCGTCATCTCTAAGTGTGAATTGGGTAGAGATACTGTAAGAGGGTTCATTGCCATCATACAGCTCAAGGTCATTTTCCTCTATGGCATAGAAAGAATACTCCTCATACTGCTCATACTCTGAATCTGAATAAGACATGGCTCTTACAGTTGGCAAGACTTATGAAAATTACTTGTTTTCCAATCTGCTTTAACTCGCTGAGTTTCCAAATCTGCTTTAATGTGACTGAGATTTGAAAAACATTCCAACCCATACACTAAAAGAAATTATTTCCAACAGAGAATGCAAATATCATAGGTCTGGGACTGATAGAAGAGATTGATAGAACAGTGTGCTGCTGTGCTGCACGCTGTTCTGTTTCTCCATGCATTGATTGAATGGCAAGAGCATTGTAGATGACCTTCGCAATGGTGAAATTGTAGCAGCAAAACCCAGTATAAAACTTACCAAAGGTCACGATCTAAACTGAGATAATAAAGGAATGTTGCAGCAGTTGTTTGGCTTACCAAAGTGTGCTCCTAGCAGAAGCAAAGAGGCCACTAAACTGTCCCCTTCATTGAATGCTACTAAAAAAAGTTGAGTTTATTGCTATTATATTTGCGCCCAAGAGAGAATGTTTACAACAGTGGGAAAGCGGTCCAATGAGCTCGGCTCTCTCTCCACGAGTAGCCCAACCTTCTCCTATTGTCGTAATCTCAACATCCACACGATTTTTCCTCACGAATGGCCGCGACCCTCATACGTAGAAGAGCTTCAGTTTTTTTTTTTTTTTCTTTCAAATTTAGCATGTGAACCGGTCCTCTAGTGACTCTTGGATTCTTCTTTGGCGGCTACAACACACACAGCCAACGGCTTCGTTTCCTGTCAATAGATGACTGCTCAACAAGGACTCGGGTTTCTCCCAGAAATGACGGCTCCAGCACATGTCCTCCTTGGATGATAAGCTTAAAGCGACCCACACGATATTCCTTTTCACGGTTTATGTGGCCCCCTAGATGATGATGCGACTGCCCAAGGTGGCCCCACCACCCCTTCCAATCTCCATGGTTGTGCACGAAGGGAAATCGGGTCTTCCTTAACTCCGACGACCTTCTCTTAGCAACACAACCCTGCAATGGGTGAGATCGGTCCCCAAGGTTCCCACAGTGCTTACCAAATGCAGCACAAGTGAAATCAGCTCCCCGATGTTGTACAAGTGAAATCAACCCCTCCACACACCAAGTAACGACCTCACTGTGCTTCTACCAAGCCTCACGATTTGCTCAAAACTCATGGCCTTCCGCTATTCTCTTAACCTGTTACCTTTGTTGTGTACGTGTTCCAAACTGAAAAGCGTCCCTTCATGCCTTCCCTTATGCCTCGACTCTCCTGCCAATTGCCACGCTATTCTCTTACATCCCCAGTTCTCAGCTACAAGCTTAGGCCTCTTCCAATCTCTACAGTACTTGCCCTTGGAAGATCGATTTCTCCACAGTACCGCAACCGTCTCCACTCGACACGAATCCACCTCCAATCCAACGAATCTCTTAGTGCCGCGACTCTTTCTATACTGACGGATCTGCATAGGCTCACAAGAAAGAACTTGACGGTCTATTATCAGTTCGGCCCCACTCTATAAAATTTCAACTCCCACGATGAAAATCGCCAATGAGTCGCCAAACCTGGATTTGAGATCACATACCTACATGAAATGGAAACCCTCAATAGATTCCCACTCGGGCTGGCAGGAAAACCAGCTCTAATACCACTGTAATTACCCCGATCCGGGATGATCACAAAATCTATGAATTTGTCAACCTTAATCAATTTTACATTGATTTATAACTTTCACCAGCAACATATATTCTCATAGACATTTCATCAAACGCTTTAGACACATTCCATAACACGTCACAATGGCGAGATAATATTGGCACCTTTATTATGACCAGCAATGAGTAAACAATACAATAATTATGGCTAGGATATCAGCTACCAAGATACAGTCAACAAGAACCTGAAAGGTAATGCCAACCCGGATGATGAAGCTCCAATGAAGACCCTGAATGGATCCTCCCCCTTTGTCCAGCTAGGGTGGATCCGTCATACCACCGAAACTAGACCAGAATGAATGGATGGAGTTTGCCAACCCCAAACGAAAACTCTAGGCTAACCCCTAGACGGTCTCAAGAACAAATCTCCAAATATTCAAGCATGCTTTTCCCTTTGCCTCTGCCGCCTTTATCCTTGAAAAGTCTCCAATACCATGGGTAAATACCATGGGCCAATGAAAACCATGTTCTATTATCTACCTTTTGCCCATACCATAGAAAAATACTATAGAACAATAGAAACCATGCACTGGGTAATTATTACTTTCCCTTAGCCAATAATTATTTTCTCCTTGTTTGTCACCATTAATAATTTTCTAAATTCATCTTAGGTGACCTTGGTCTATTTTCCTTAGGCTAAAATTGGGGACATGACAGCCTCATGTTCAACATACATCATCCCACGAAAGGACTCTTTAAAATGTAAATTATGAAAAACATCACATCTCATCCTCCAGATGGAGTATAAATAAACTAATCTAATGCAATGTCAAATTTCCTGGAATTGAAAAGCAACTGCATCAAAATTGAAGTTTGGCCAGTTTTTTATGCTTTTTTTTGGAATAATACTTCCTCCTTACACAACAATGGTGAGCATACACTGCCTATCAAGAGGTGGGATGCTGCTTACACTGAACAAACACCCTGATCAGCTTAATGGCCCCTTTGTGAGTAGCATGTCAGCCACTTCTTCTGAGGGGCTATAGTAGTGCCCTGCTTTTACCGATCTGGATTTCTTCTTGCGGTATTTTTTTGTTACTTTGGAAGAAGCACATCAAAACAAATTTCAAAATGGACATAATAACTGGCTGTTGCACAATGTCATAAAAATGCTTAGTTCTTCAGTTCACACTTTGGGCTTCAGAGTAAGAATATCTTCTATTTGCAAACATACTGGTAAAAACACAGTTATTTCTATTAATATTTTATTGGTGGAATAAATTGTTGGACTAACGATTTAAGGTTAGGAACTTATAAAGATCCTAAAAAGCCAATTCACTGTTTTTGGACTGTGGTGGTTTTGTTTTCAGCAAATGCGAAAAATTATATAACATGGAATACAGAATGTGAGGAGCAGTTCTTACATGTCAATGTGGAGTTAAATGTGACATTAGAGGTGTGCTTCTTTATCTCCCCAAAGAAGTTATTATTTTTGTTTCCCTTAAGGATACCTGTATTGTTCTATGCAAAACAAAGAAGACTTACAATAATATCTCTCATCAAATCTGCCTGCATTCTCATCTCTATTTCCACCCAACCAGGATATGTATCCTAAACACAACACAAGCTGTCGAGGGGAAAGCTATGAAAAATATTATTGCAGAAATATTTTAAATTTTCCAGCTCTTATTCGAACCTAAATCTGCTGAACCTTTATAATGCCAACGACTTGTAAAAATATTGAACTGTAAAGCATATGTATACATATTAAAAAGCGTTGATATACATTTTTTCCCAATCCAATCCCCTAAATTGCTATGCATCCCGTTGTCATGCTTATGTCCCAATTAGGTAGGATTATGACAATTAGACTTTCCGTTGTTGGTAGATCTTATGAGCAGTCCCTATAATGAAGCAAAGATTCACTTATACTTTTGAAGACAAGATTTGGTTTATTTATGCTTTGCAGTCCATGCCACTTGGGAGTGCTTATATTATCTTTCCAACAACTTTCTACGATGTTTATTTATATGATAAAGGTTAGACTAAAGACAGGTAACAGTTTAAGTATATGAGTTACTAACTTACTATCAAAGCACATGTAATATCTCATGCTAGCATACCATCACGCTAGAAAACATGCTAAGTAAAGATGAGGGTTAGACTCTTAGAGATATCACAACACTAGGGGGTGATGGTCCGTCTCTAGCTAGGCCTATCAAGGACCATGGACCATCTGATGCTCTTGGAAAAAAATCTGACCACTGATCTATAGTGCAACCACAGATCTCATCTAGGGAACAACTGATCAGCATTCACCCCTTGCTGAAAGAGGGTTAACACTGCTTAAAAAAGAAGATTTCTACAGATGTTGCACTCCAAACTCACCAAATGAGAGTGCTGATACACCAAATAACAGCTGATATGTTGTCATTGTCTCTATGCTAATGTTCTCCAAATGCCTGCAAGTGTTAGTGCTCTCAGGCCTCAACCTCTTACAATTTGCAAATAAAAGTAAAAATTGATGTTGTGAAGGTTTAGGTTTAGGTTTTTTAGGGTTTAGATTTACTTCCTGTGGTTGTGGCCCCTCCATTCTTTTCCCCACCATACACCATTCATTTCCCCATGCAGCTTTGTCTTTTTTACACTTTATCAGCCTCTTTTTGACAAAGATTCTCTTTCCTCTTCCTGGAAATAGATCTAGCACATGTCAAACCGTTTCCATTTATAGAAAACAGATCTGAACTGAAAATGCAAAAAGGTGTGATTCCAAAACAGTTAGGAGATCCAGCAATTTTGTTTCAACAATTTAGCACCTTCCCTAGCCAATTTAAGTAACTATGTCCAACACCTATCAATAGGTGGGACATTGTGTCACACTATATGGCTAATGCCACACAGCCTGATGTGATGGCCATGAGGGCCCCACTATTTCATGGGACGAAACATACAACACTCTTGGGGGGGGGGGGAATTGTCACACTATATGGCTAATGCCACACAGCCTGATGTGATGGCCATGAGGGCCCCACGATTTCATGGGACGAAACATACAACACTCTTGGGGGGGGGGGGAATTGAAACCTGGTGGGAGGAATATCGCCAGCCCCTCTTGACCAGCTAGTCAAGCCCCTGATGATCTCTCAGGGGAAGGCTCTAGCCACAATACTGTTGTATCATGTATGCCTCATCCTTTGGAAGAAGACACAGACTTCCGAATTGTGGGAGAAACTGTCAAACATGTAATATATCCCCATGATGATAAGCCTAGTACAAGTACCCAGGGGATAAGGAGAGAGATTAGAGAGATCCTAGTTGGAAGCATAGCTATTCCCATTGATGGTGGTCCACCCAGACTTGATGCAGTTCCTTCCAGGAGGAGCTCAAGGATTCTCACCCCGCAACCGCAAAACCTCATTGATATCCATCCCATGCCTATACGGGGCATTGAAGTGGTCCCCGAATCAGTAAATAGGAATAGATTTCCCACCGGAAGTCAAGTCCTTATCCAGAACCACTTATTGCATTTCCGATCAGGGCAAGCTAATGACCTTTGGGTTGGACCTTTTTCCGTAGAAAGTTGCGTAGGTGACATATGTTTTCTTGTTACTAGTACTTGACGACAAATTTTGCTTCCTGTCAACCAAAGGGATTTGAGGGGATACATTCCCGACCTCACTTAACCTTTAATCCTGTCTTGCTTGGTTAGAGTAGAGTAGATAGGACCTGGATAAGCCTTTCCCTGCAGTAGTGTAGAACCTTGCACCTTTGTTTGAAGCTCACCTTTGAAGCTCTTAGTGTAGATTTGATTTCTGCAAAATAAAAATCAAACTTTTATTGAAAGTTATGGTTATAGATTAGATTTATTTTCTGCTTTTCAGTTTCATGCATCTTTATTTTCAGTATTTTATATATTATCCACATATCGTTCTTACAACCGGTCTGTGAGTTTGGTATAGCTCTGGACATGCTGCAGGAAGTCAGTGACATTTTTGGTAGCGGTTGCAGAGCTGGATGGATTGATCTAGGATGCGAGAAGCAGAGTGCGAGGACCAAAGATTTTGAGGTTCTCAAGCGCTCTTTTTAGCAGAGCACTTGTCCCAACTAGAGCCAGATGTTATCACATATATAGTAGCCGGGCTACCATATTCTATTTTTCAGATACAGTACATTTTTCAGCTAGATCTCTTACATATGAGATGCTGAGATGAGCAGTTTTGTCGTATCATTACTTTATTTGTGGACTATTGTACTCTCCCATGTCAGGACTGAGTCTCAGCACACTCAGATTTGAGGACTGATGTAGCCATTTAGTCATTTACAAAGCAGTTATTGATGCCCAGATTTTTATCAATGCTTTCTCATTGGACAGATGATGGTTCAGATGAATTATATGCATGATTATGACTCAGCTTTTATTATATTGTGTTATGGTTATCATTGCTCTTATACTCATCTTTGTGACATGTATTAACATGTAGTGTCATGATCTGGCGGTCATAATTATATGGACTTGGATGTATTTGTATTATGTATTGATGTCCCTACTTAGACTTGGAAGTTCCTGATCTATACTCATTGGTTTTACCCTCCTTAGGGAGAATAGAGGTAGTCATTCCCACCTATGTTATGGCTTGCTAGTGTTGGCTTCATCTTTCACTGTCTCCACCCATCCATTTCCTTCCAGTTTTGTTTTTTAACCTGACTTACTACTTGACTTATGGCATGGAGGACCTTTCCCCACTAGAACCATTGTTGGACAAGCCTCCATGTTTATATGGTGTCTCGGCTCTGAGTTGGTGACAAAACTTGCCTTTGGTGAGTTGGTTTGTATTCCTAAATCATTCTTGTCAGTTGTCCCGATGTTTGGCACTGTGCCGAACTCCCCTTGGTCACTTGAGATGTTGTTGGCTAAAACTGAAAGCTCATGTACTACTTGTGTTGGAAAATGTTATGTATGCGCCCATGGAAAATGAAAATGCTAAACTGTGTTTCTTAACATATGTGAAAAAGGGCAAGAGCAATGAAATGCTAAAATACCCCTTGAAGGGTATAAGAAAAGGTCCCAAAAGAAATGGTTAAATATATGCTATATCCAAATATTGCTGACCTTATAAATTTGAATGTGTCCCGGATGAAAGCTGCGATTAGCTGTGCTTTTAAGCACTAGTGAAGTCCCAAAGGGTCATATAGGCCAAAAAGGCCATGGAAACAAAATTGATAGTCCTAATGAACTTGGATCAAACTTGATGTAGACATGATGCCTAAGTTGAATAAGCACTCTCTGAACAACTCAACCATTTGTAAGGCACTACCATTGCCTGTGTTGTTGTTTGTCTGACATGTGGTTATAGTAAATATTCCCCTTTCATATCCAAAGTGTCATGATGTTAAGTAAGAAGTCACCCTTGCCCTAGACTTATCAATTTCAGCATTCACCATTCACTAGCAAATTGACTACAACTATGAAGTGAGTATAGTCTTGAAAGTCTAGTCTAAGTAATAATAAATAAATAAACCTATATATGTATTTGGTTGATGTACCGCCAGTGAAATGACTTCTACTTGTTGTGATTGTTGCTTAAATGATTTGTAGAGCATGTCTTAGCCTTATAGCACTTGCAGCAGATGAATGATGGTCTGAGTTATATTATTGGTATCTGGTCATTTACAGGTGATTATATTGTTTATTGGATGGTGTTGATGATCAAGCAGAGACCTAGAAAGGGTATGAGTATACACCCTATATGGATTTGGAATCTCTGAGTCTAATGAGACAGTTTATTTTCAGTTCTGGGCACTTGCAGAGATGATCAGGTTCATTTTACCTTTCTGATGCAGTTTTGCTTCACAGGATGTTGTGTCTGAGCAAAGAGATGTTTTATTTGGATCTCCTAAGGCATTGTATGGGGCATAGGGGTGTGGCCACCTGATTGTACCATAGTACCCCCATCCCAAAGAGCTAGATGGACTCAGTTGGACAACGCAGGCACCCTAGGAGGCTGTTTTGGCAGGTTCACATTTTCCGAGGCAGATTAAAAAATGATTAAATGGCTATTGAAGAAATCGATTTGGGCTAATGAGGCAAGGAAATGACATGGGATGAGTCATGATGATGAGAGTGATGTCCTCCACACCTTCTCCAGCAGTTGCAACACCTGATTGGGCCCACACCTATTTTTTGGGCATTTTTATATTATTTTCTGGAGCTTTTGGGAGGCTCACGATTTCCTCAAGGAGGCACAAAGTCAAAGAATTAAAATATTATATTATTTTATTGTGCCATTGGGCACCCATAGGGAGTTAGTTAACACTCCATGGACCCACCATGTGCTTCATTTATTTCTTGTTGAATGGGGTACCCTCTTTATGGGTGATTTAGTCCACTTTGGTACTTTATGGTTATATTGATCCATGTATTGTATGTTGAGCTCATCTCAACCATTGATTAGAATATTTTATCTTTTAATCTTAGCCACTCATTTTGAAAGTGGTTAGGATTTTGGTTCTCTCATTTCTATTTAGAGGAGAGAGCTTCTCATTTGTAGAGGGTCTTTGGCTCTTGGATCTGATTAATAGAAATATTTTTTTGTGGATATTTTCGGGATCTGCTTTGCATCTGATGTTCTTCGATGGTGATTGGAAAGTCTTTTACTTCCTAGCATTCGAGAAATTGTTATGAGATCTATATGTTTTTTTTGGGGATAATTGTCTTGTCTACAGGAGGACGACTTCAGCTTGGGCGTTTTTGCAGGGGGACCTCAACTCGCTTGGATTGTCTTCGTTTTTTATCAGGGAGTTTTCATTAGTGTTGTGGTGACCTATGATTTCTTCTTGCTACTTTTCTGTAGCATAGAGCTTCTTTCTCATGTCATAACAAATCTGATATGGTTGACGTTTGTTGTGCAGGAGAGAGGGCGCATTGACTTCCTCGGGCAAACACTGGACATAGAGCTCGCTTCAATCTTCTCAATTTGATTGGGATGGCGGGGATCATCATCATCAAGGAATCTACAAGCATTTCCAGGTAATATCTAACAGGTAAGTCTCTTCTCTTCAGATCTCAATCCATTGTACCTGCTTTTCTTCAATTTTTCTGAAAAAAACTCCTAAATAATAAAAATCCAAAAAATATTTAATCGGGGAACCGCTTGATCTTTGACCAAACCATTTCTGGGTTTTGTAGATCGGGCCTTCCCCCCACTGAATCATCCTCAATGCTGCCCTAATTGTGACTGGTTTTCCCTAGATCTGACTTTATGACTGCTCAAACCCCAGCACCCCACTGAAAATTTGACTTTTTCCAGAGTTGACTTTTTTCCGAAAAATAATTACATGGGTTTGTAGATCAGGTCTTTCTCATCCCAGAACACCCCCAACGCTGAGCTAGTTCCTTCCAGGCAGCCCTAGATTTGAAAAACTAACTTTCAGCCTCCTAGCCTCCCTCATCAGATTTTGACTTTTCCAGATCTGATTTTTCCTAAAATTTTCTGACTTGGGTTTGTAGATCGGGCCATTTTGATCTCATTTCCACTCCAACGCTGAGCTGATAGTCTCTTGGTGGCTCTAGATCTGCAAATTTGCCTTTCCGAACCCTAGTGCTAGCCCTCCTTCTGTTGATTTCCCTGTAACCTGAATCTTCTGTGCCAAATCCTTTTCTGGGTCCATAGATCAAGGCATGTCCCAAGTGGGTTCACTTAAACGTTGTGTTGACACTGACTCCATTACCCAAGGCTGAACAGGCACTGATCTCCAAGCATAGCGCTAGCCCCTTGTTGACCTCTGTCCCCCGAAATTTGACCGCTCCTTAATAACTCAGGTAACCTAGCATTTTCATATCTCTCACTGAGTCTATCTCTTTGGTACTAGATAGTCCCAACTCTGTCCTTACTCACCCTGTCTCAGTTACGTATCCCAAGACAGTGGTTATCCTCATCGTTTGCTAGTACCTTAACCCTAGATCTAGTATTACCCCTACAGGTCACTTTGGATCAACCCTCGTATGACTGAAGCCCTCATCCAAAGCCCAAGTCCACTTACTACTAATCTGGTGTCTAGGTCTAATCTCTCCTGTCGGGAGTAGATCTAGGTCTCCCCCATTTTTGTCTTGGACTTAGATAACATAAAGTGAAGACTGCCTTGATTGGTGTGACAACCATCCATTTGGGAGTCTAGGTAGTCTTGGTTCCACCTCCTTAGTTGTTTGCCCCTCTACCATCCATCCTGGATCCACCTCACACAGGGAGCTACAAGGTTGGTGATAACATTTTGGCGCCATTGCCGAGGAGGTAGAGGCCTACCTTCATTCAACGTACCTCACCTTTCCCTACGACATATCTTTTATTGGTGAATTACTTGTGTAGTTCACCTGGTGACTCCACCCTGTGACTCCACTGAGGACCGAACCCAACGTATTAATCTTAAGTTCCTAGAACGTCCTGTAAACCATGAAGGAATCCCTATAACTTACGTAAGGAAAAACAAACAAGTATCAGGCCCCACTGTTCTCTCAAGTCATCCTTTGGGATCCCCTTCAACCTCATCTAGCCCGATGGCCGGAACAAGCAGTAGTGGAAATCAAAATGCTCCTCCTCCATAAATACTATCCTCAAGGCATGCAACCATATAATCCATAAAATTCATAAATACAATCCTCAAGGCATGCAACCGGTACTGTAAATATAATGGCATGGAATCATCTCAATGCAACATAATGGAAACCAATACATAACATCTCAGCCACCATGAATAACCCTGCTCTAGAAATTAGGTCTGCTTGGACAATAATCTCATCCCTGCTCTACTTTAACAAAAATAAGGGTACAATAACCCCATACATAATGTGGTATAACGAGTACATTTGTCAAAGGCTCAAAACTAAGGTTGGAAGTGTTACCCCTCATGTTGCATGAGTTTTCATGATTTTCATCACACCGCTTGAGATTTTTTGTCACAAGTATCGAACTTTTAGGAGCACATTGCTAGATGTTTTGATGGACAGGGGGTGCAATTGTGTTTTTGGATTAGAAATGATGCTTTCTAGTGGTGGATTTGGTGCTATGATGATTGCTTCTAAGTGTGGGATGAAATGTTCTAGCATGCTAATGACGGTCTATTTGATGAGTTATCATGTGCCTAGTGGTTAAAATTCTTCATGATGTGGTGCACTCCCCCTCTTTGATAATGTTGGCATGATTGAATGATTTGTTCCTTAGCTTTGATGTAATTATTTAACACTTAGTGCATTTAATGGAATGGGAACCCATCAACTTTGGGTCTCCCTAAGTTTCAAGTGTTAATAATTGTTCCTTGGGTGTAATGATTAAATTAAGGGTACATTACCATGGTTTTATAAGGTTTGATGTATTAATCTTTATGGAGGTGGAGTTCCCTAGCACTTTGATTCCTTTTGCAAGGTTCTAAGCGTAAATTAATGTATTTTATATAGTTGGAGACCTATAGTGTGAGAGCGTAGGTGTATTGGGTTTGCTTAGCACATGTACCACCTTCTCGTGACAGCCCTTGATGAAGCGTTAGCCTTATACACATTTCGATGTTGAGTTGGGCTTGTTTGACCTTGGTTTAACCACATGGAAGGCTTAGTAATTGAGTTCCAAATCTCATTTGGCCCCTTTCACACTTGGATGATGATTATTGCAAGGCATACTATGGTTTTCCTTGGAGCACCCTCCCTATTTGGCACATGTGTTGAGGTAAACATGCATCATAATAATATTTCATGCCTTGAAGAGGCTAACACTATTCCCCAGGGGTAACCTTCTTGTATGCTCATGGTTTGGGAGAAACAACCCTTGGTTTCGGCTCATGGTTTGATGGATCTAACCTCCTTGGCACACCTACTTAGGGTGCACTCTTCTTGGAGAATATTATATCATTGGTTGAAGGAAGATCTAACCTCCTTGGCACTCTTCTCTAGGGTGCACTCTTCAAATTTGGTATTTGCTTGGTCAAGGTGGTTAGTATGGCACATTTCATAAGGGTGCCTCACTATTCCAAGACTATTTTAATATTTGCTTGGTCAAAGTGGCTATTCATGCATGGTTTGATTACTTGTTTCTCTCACGTGTGGAATTTGTTACACATTGTAAGAAGTGCTTTGAGGGAGCCACATATGCCTCAAGAAATTTGGTACAAGTTGGTTGAAGTCACATCTGTGGACTTTCTTGAAGGGTGCACTTGCTCTCTCTTTCTCTTGAAGGGTGCATTTGCGGAGGAATAATTTATTATCTCATGGAGTTTCTTGTTGGGTCATGTTATCACGATTTCTATAACAACCTAAACAGTAAGATCATATCCTTGACGATAAAGAACAAGTGTTTCCAAGACAGTGACACCTCGAAAATCCTACCCCCCAAAGATATGATTGGGTAGCCCCTCCAGGAAAATTTCTCCTCTCTTTAGGCTTCCTTGAACGCCTCAAGTGAACTAGACTAGCCACGAGAGGTGACCCAAGTTCAGTCGAAAGGCCAAACCCCTTTGTAGATAATATAGGATACTAGTGAATGATTGATAATCAACTAGACAAGATACCTTGAGTATAAACACTTCCAAGATCTGAGAAAAGGATCTTGAGCCAGGGTTTAATGGATTCGATAGGGTTTTAGAAACTGATGAAATAATGTAATCCAATTCAAAGACCAAATTCCAATAGCGAATTGATTAGAGAGATCCACGAAGAAGGGTGCTAATGCGAATAGATCTAAGTCATTTTCTTGTGTATGATGATCAGATGGTAGAAGTGGAACAAGAAAGAGACTCAAGAAAGGTTTAATAGAAAACCCTAACACTGATTCGACTTGCTACACTCACTAGATCTCACAAAACAAGCACAAGAAGCAAGGCGTCAAGCAATACTAGTGAATTTGGCCTTCAAACCCTAAGGACGAATCATTTTGATGGATCAGTTCCTAACAAATGGATGAATGGGTTCGTATGTGTTTGCTATGTTTTTTAAGGACGCCCCAAAGGCAAGCTATGATGAAACCCAAGAGAAATAGACCTCTCCACAAGCAATGCGATTTGCATAAAGGAAATTTTAATTATATATATATATAGAGAGAGAGAGAGATGACAAATGGTAAGAGGATTTTACCAAATCGCACAGGGTACATAACTTGATTTAGAGCAAATGTATGACTTCGTCTCCAAGTCAGACTACACCATATGAATCACCCTCCTCTTCTCAATTCGCACTTGCCAAAACCGATGGAAGTTTAATTGAAAAATGAAAGGGACCGCTATCAGAGAAACTAAATAGCAATAACCAAAAGACAATCTAATCACTTTGCAAGTAAAACAATTTAATAGGAGACAAATAGAAATGGCAAGAGATAGATAGCCAAAGTAAATTGTTCTCATTCACAAATCACTCCCAATCAGAGAGAGTCCCCAACATGCCCAAATCAAAATTGGAGAAATTGCCCTCCTTTTCTTGCAAAAGAAAACACCACGAAAATTGTCCAAGAGAAGAGAAGAGTTCAATCTAGTGGAAGAAGGAGATTATAAAGATAAAAATCGATCCATTATAACCCGAGATACAAGAAAAATGAGGCACAAAACAATTTGGTATTATTTCTCCAAGAGCCAAAAGTCACTTACAAATGAGTGGCTCGCTCTCTTTTATAGCTAAGAGAGGAGCAAAATCCCTAATCGACTTTTTCATGGATGGTTGAGATCAAAAGATCAAATAAAATGATCAACAATGGAGATTAAATCTCATTTTAATACATGGATCAAGCTGGAAATAGTCAATATTGAGGGGAGTGAATTGCCTCATAAGCCCATGATACAATGGTAGATACACATAAGATATACATGATATAACATCCTAGGGGGTTCAATTCGCCCTTAGGGAACAAAGTTACACTTTTACATTAACACTAAGCTCAATACATAAGTCACAACAAGAGAAAGCCGCCCTCCTAGGAGAAAGATGTCCCCCATGGCGGAAATGAAGCATGTGACATGATAAAATGATAATATTTCAATAATAGTGTCCCACAGCCTCTAGGTGGCCATCACAACATAACCCAAGTCACATATTGCCATTCACTAGTCCAATACCACATATCTCAAACCTTGGTCACTTTTTAATTATTTAATCTTTAGCTAGAAATCTCTGTAAATCTTCAATTTGTTCTCCTTGCTCAGAATGATGATCTTACTACACAAATGGATCGGGAAACATCAAATAAACTAGGATCCACTACTCATACATCTCAGTCAATCCATCATATTCTCTGTGAAGAAATCTCCAAGGTTTTAATTAAAAATGTGGCTTAATTATTTTCTCGTTGACCTTATAAAAAAGCCAAATTAAGCCATTTCTTCAACCACTGATGCTTGGAGTGGTTCTATTGGCCTCCAAAGGCACTAATATGAACACTAACAACCTGTAATGGAGTCCTGCTGCAGGTTTGACTTGTTGACTAAGTCAAACCAAGGTTTGACCAAGTAAAAAGATCAATGTGTGGCCAAAATTTGACCATGGCTCAAAATAATCAATTGAACATGTATGAATCCTGCGAGAAGTGCTAGTCCTTATCAAGATTAATATTGGAAAACAGCTAGATGCTAAGTTATGTCATTCACATAGTGGTCAATGCAAAAATAACAAGGACAAGACATTAACATAGTGCAACACTGCAACTGCATATCTGAGTTAGATAAAATGCAAAGATACTTAGACTTGAGGCCCCAATACGAGTTCAAGGAAATCCCTTTAATTTCCCAGTTCACAATAATGCATTTATTAAATGCCTTCTCATTGAGCACTTTGCGAAGAAATAACAGAATAACTCCCTTGTGCTTGAGGTTCTAACTTCTAATGACCCTGTTCATACTTGTTGCGATTCATGAAAAAATTGAAATCGCCATGAAGATCACATGGGTTCACTTGAGATGCACCATGGTTGTGGACTGGCTCTTGACTACATTCTCAGAAGGATTCAGAGGCAGCTCTGTGTGCCAACTCCAGCTTTGAAGGTGGATCCAGGCCACCAATGACCTTCTAATTCTGGAGTTGATCATCTTGAGGCCCAACACTTCCAGCATTAGACGGAACATGAGAGGACCCACCTTCAAGCTTCTTCAAAGCATGCTTGGCAGCACCGATTGACAAATCTGTATGGTTTCCTGTACCCTGCATGCTTATAACCGTTGGACCATGATCAAGAAAAAGTCATTCCCAACAGTTGGATTCAGAGGAATCTCCATAGCCATGGGTATGGTGACTTCCTCAATCGGTACCAATCCAAATCTTGGTATATGCTGGTGCAAAAAAGTGCTCTCAACCTGGGCGGCAGTTTTGGAGTTCTCATTATTCATTGAAGGGGATTTTGAGCATGAGACAAGCTCTCACTCAATGGTTGGGCTATTATCTTCTTTGGATCATCAACAACCAAGGGGATTTGATCATAGATCGGGCTCCTGCCATGGGATTTGCTTCTCCGCGTGTAGAATTTTTGCTCATACAAAGGGTTAGAGACTGCTCTGCCAGTGTCAAACATGACCTCACCAACTCTGGGGTATCTGGGAGATGGATCCCTGTGGAGATAACGCTCACTCTTTCCCACAGAGACCCTATTGCGTGTGACCTTACTCTTGGCATTGCTGTGACTCTCTAACACCGGTCCATCGTCATCGCGGCAATAATCTTCACCATCACAAGCTGTATCCTTCACCATCGCGGTTGTCTACCAATTCAGTTTTTCATGGCGTGAAATAATGTGTTAATATTTTGACAAAGTTGAAAATGATTTTCCTGCTAGAGTGTTTGCTTCCTTGTTTAATCCCAGGAAGTGTTCCTATATGGTCTCTGCATGAGATAAACGTAGACTTTTATTTTAGTTGATATATCCCTTGTGTTGAATGATGGTCAATTTACTTGAATGAAACTGAATTGATTGGTCTGAGTATATGGTTTCTATAGGTAAATTCTATATTTGGCTGGCTGTTAGATGTTGATTATAACTTATTATATTAAACTCTGAAAATCTGAATATGTAGGTTAACAGTTTTGATTGTAACTCAGGTTTACACCCTGCCATTCTCTTTGCTTCCCAGCTCAGTTGTTGAACGTCCTGGAAATATGTAAGCATTTCATATTTTGCCAACTCAATTGGTCTTCAATTGCAATCTCAGTTATTTATTAAGCTTTAACTGAGCTGGCTTTTCTGTACAAATCTTTTTTTCATTTATAATATTAAATCCAGTTGCTTACAGCATATTTTTTCTGCAGCATAATGCAAACGTTGCTTGATAGGCTTGTTCCTGTCTTCCTGGAACAACTGTTAGAAGATTACAGAAATTGGGTTCAGATGGACACTTTTGACTCCGACAGAGAAGAATTATTCTCTTCTACCAAGTCTATTATTAAATTAGATGAACCATAAGTTCAGTGACTGTCACAACATACTTGAAACAATATGTATTGATAAGCTTTATATAGTGATCTTTTAATGACACGTCTGCTCCAGAAATAACTACTGGGAAGATGAAGCCTATCAAATCAGGATGCAATGGAGCAGTTGCAGTTGACTTTAATTCTTCAGATGCTGCAAGTATCGTGTCAGTGAATATATCACCGAGCGTCTGGAAATAAACTTATCAGAAATACTGGGAAAATATTGGCAAACTTAAAAAATACTAAAATATTGAATATTTTTTCACCTTTTTAAAAATCGAGAGCAACCCCCTCCCTCTACCCCTTTTACAGGAAAAGGTGATGACGAGTGTCCCCTTTGTTCTCAATCTCCTGTTTTTCCTCCAAAAAATTCAAAACATTTCTAGACCCAGCAATATTTTCCATCGTCATGTGATAGTTTCATGATATGTTGTGATATTTTCATATCCATCAAAATATTGATATTCTTTCAGCCGATAGTATTGGGAACATAAAAAAAACTTATAAAAAGTTGAAAATATCACAATATATCACCGATATTTGCAACTATTCTTCAAAGTTCAGCGCATACCAGGAGTAATGTTGGAGGAACCTTTGGAATTTTGAAAGTGCTGTATTTTTATGGTAAGAGATACATTTGAGAAGCATAAATTTCTTTGCAGGTTTGGATAATAACATCTGAAGAGTTATGATGATGGGGACTCTAATAAGTATCACCAGTAATATGGGCATTCATCAGCAGCAACATATCCTAATACTTATTTTCTGGGAACATCTCAAGATAATATCTTGTACAAGTGGGGAAAGACATGATTATTCAATAGATGGTCTTATTCTCAGCTGATTATAACTAATTCAACCACAATCTGTGTTTTACGTCTTGTACAGTAGGCTTGTCAAATTACTCTAAGGAGGTACGAGTGCTGCCTTTTAAATGCTGTGACTCAACATGTAACTGGAACTGGAGATACAGCCATTGATATTTGCATCGAGTTCAGACTTGTAATTGTATCAGTTATACTAACATATTCCAATGGAGCAGTTCAAACTTCAATGAGAAATAAAAAGCTTTTTTGGCATCTCTGATTACCAAAAATATATTGGAAGTGAACCAAGTCATTCATACAATTGAAGGCTCTTTCTCTCTCAAATAAAATGTATCTTATATTTTACATTTATATTCAACACGTTTATAAATAGTGTTTCATCAAGAGCCTTTGCATCTACCAATGAGGTTCCCTCTCCCACCATAGACAAGAAGAGCTAGAATCACAACCTCAGCCCGAATAGCTGTGTCATCCACCATTTCTTTCCTAAATCTAAATATATTGGAAGTGAACCAAGTGATTCATACAATTGAAGGCTCTTCTCTCTCAAATAAAATGCATCTTATATTTTACATTTATATTCAATACGTTTATAAATAGTGTTTCATCAAGGGCCTTTGCATCTACCAATAAGGTTCCCTCTCCCACCATAGACAAGAAGAGCTAGAATCACAACCTTAGCCCTAATATTTGTGTCGTCCACCATTTCTTTCCTTAATCTATCCTAGCCATGACGTGACCAATTATTCAGCTGTAATGTTTGTTAGCTCACCCAATTGAAGCTTAATAGAGTTTTCACTGATCCTTTTTGCCTTGTATCTCCTTTGCAAGAAAGAGAGACCTGGAGTGAAACGGAGCTCCAAAGCTTTCTTCCATATATTTTGATAATCCATATGTTCCCTAAAATAGCTTCCTTTTAACAGAGCAGCCCCACAAAAAGCATGGAAAACTTGCTGCAACCCACTCCTAGAAAGCTTGGATCACCTTGCAACCTCAGAAAATATGTTCATCCTCTCTGTTTTCTGGTAAACAACACAATCCATTAATCCATTGTTCAATCCAGATGAGTGCAGCCTTGCTTTAATTGCCAAGCTATGACTATTATCCATCCCAAAACTCAGGGCTCAAAGGTAGCTCTAGTCTTCTAGATGGTTTGGCATCTCTGATCTACCTATCCGTAGTATCTTGAACCCCCCATTTTCTGTTGAGCCTGCCCACTCTTTGCAGTTTCAGACCTAATCTTCTCATACAACCTCATTGTATTACATCGAAACGGAGGCTTTCCTTTAGTCCAATACCAGTCTTTCCAAACTGTGCATGAACCTTCAAGCTGCATCTTGAATGCAATATCCCAAATCCCGATATTTTCTATTTCTAAACAATTATGCTGATACAACTGGGCATGCAAACTGCCATGCAAAAATCCCTATTTTATAGGAAGAATTAGGGTTAGGGTTTGCGAGATAGAATGAACGCTTACCACTGATAAGCCGGTCTGAACTACTCCAGAGAAAGTCTGCCGGTACTGCAAGCTGGATCGGAGAGGATCTGAGCTCCTCTGCTTCAGGTGAATTCCCCCAGCAGCAAGACGCCCAAGTAGGAAAGTGTGACGCCCTCAAGGAAGGAGGTGTCCGATCGGACTGAGAATTTGCAGGACTGATAGCGGTTCAGTGTCGGAGAGAATGCCCGGAGCATGCGAAGGTTCTGAGATCTCTAGGTAGGGTAGCGAATCACTTCAGAGAGGCAGCTACTCACCCCTTGGAACCCCGAAACGGCTGATAACTGCTTCGGATGAGCACTGATGGATCTGAAACTCACTGGATACTGGAGTATGAAGCTGATGATGAGAATGGTGCCTGAGTTTCGGAAGGAAACTGAGATCTGAAGGCCCAACAGCTGATTAGGGCTTTCTGGCTGAAAACCCCCTCTTACGGCTGCACACGTGTCCCTGCAACGATCTATACCACGTACTAGATAACTGATGAATGAATAGAGAACAAGTGGTGAACCTGTATGGCTTACCCGGAATAAGACTAGGACAGATGTTTCACTGCCGAAATCCTGATAGCTGAAGACTCCGTCTCCAACCCCAACTGTTGTGCTGCACGCTGTGCTGCTATCCAAGAGCTCCCAAAATAATCATAATCAAAAGTGAAGTCTCCTCTTGCCTTCTCCTCTATTTATAAAGTTCAACTGTGCAAAACCCTAATCTTTGACCTAATTAGGTCACTTTATCTTCTAATTTGTCGTTGACTTGCATGCATGTCACTTTATCTTCTAATTTGCCGTTGACTTGCATGCATGCGGAGGGAGACTTAAATAGTGCATGCATCATTAAAATAATGCTGGGATGGCATGCACGAGGGTGGCCTTTGGCCCCGGTGGCCCTTCTTGACCACTTGATGATGCCCTAGATCTTCTATGGTTGGCATCAATCCTTAGCTGATTCCCTAGCTGTCAGTAACCGCTCAAACCCACAGGAATCACATAGGTTAGCGGTTTTGGGCCTTGAGGCCTAGCTGGAAGAGGACATTACAGTCCTCCCCGCTCGAGATTGCTTGTCCTCAAGCAACTTCAAATTGGGATGCTGCAATACCTGTTCGCCTTCCCAGGTGGCATCTTCTGGCGGTAGTTCCTTCCATTGAACTAAGTATTCCCTGATTACCCTGTTCCTGAGCTTCCTCTCTCTAGTCTGAATGATCCGTTCGGGAATCAGTATCAGCAGTCCTTCATCATCTAAAGGAGGCAATTCGGTGGATGGAGCAATGTGTTGACCAAGAGTTTTCTTCAGGCTAGATACATGGAACACATTGTGAATTTTGCTTTCCTGAGGAAGTTCTAGTTCATAAGCCACCTCTCCCACTTTCCGGATTATCTTGTAGGGTCCATAGAAGCGGAGTTTTAACTTCTCTGCTCCTTTCTTCTTAAGTGAGGACTGTCTGTAAGGCTGGAGCCTTAAGTATACTAAATCTCCTACCTCGAAGCTCCGCTCAATCCTGTGTTTGTCGGCATACATCTTCTGTTGGTTCTGTGCTGTCTGCAAATTCTCCTTCAGTATTTTCAGGATGTCCTGATTGTCTTGTATCCAATCCTTAGCCTTAGGAGCCCTACTGTTTCCAAATGCCAAATCTGCATAGTCCAATGCCTCGTAACCATATAGTGCCTTAAAAGGAGTCATCCTAATAGACATATGATAAGTAGTGTTGTAGCAATACTCCCCTAAGTGTAGCCATTTGATCCAGGTTCGTTGCTGCCCTGCTACATAGTTCCTTAGATATCCTTCGATCCACTTGTTGACTATTTCTGTTTGCCCGTCACTCTGGGGATGATAACTTGTACTGGTAGCCAGTTCGGTCCCTACCAATCTGAACAGCTCTTGCCAAAAGGCACCCGTGAATCTGCTATCTCGATCACTGACAATGGTCTTAGGTAACCCGTGTAGCCTGAAGACTTCCCTGAAGAATAACTCAGCTACTTGAGCTGCCGAGTAGTCTGATGATATTGAGAAGAAATGTGCAAATTTAGTCAGTCTGTCAACTACGACATATAAACAATCTCGCCCTTGGACCTTGGGCAAGCCTGTAATAAAGTCCATGGAGATGCTCTCCCACTTCTGTTATGGAATCGGTAGTGGCTGGAGTAGCCCTGCTGGATGGGTGTTCTCAACCTTGTTCTGCTGACAGATGCTACATTCCTGGACATGCTGCATAATCTCCCCCTTGAGGCCCTTCCAAGAGAACCTCTCTCTGATCTGCCTGTAGGTCTTTAAGAAACCTTGATGCCCTGATAAAGGAGAATCGTGGGCTGCCTGAATGATCTTCTTCCTCAATGTGGATTCTGGAATGAGGTATATTTTGTCCTTGTAATAGATGATGTCATCCACAATCCTGTACCTGTCATCCTGAATTTGCCCGTCCAATAATTCGCAAGTGAATTTATTTTTGGAGTACTCCACTAAGAGAAGTGCCCTCCAATCTGTGGATATACTACTGAGAGATAATGGGGATGGACGCCTGGATAATGCATCAGCTACTACATTATTCTTACCCTTCACATACTCGATCTCGAAATCATAGGCTTGTACCTTGCTGACCCATTTCTGCTGTTGCTCATTTAGTTCCTTCTGTTCCAAGAAATACTTGAGGCTGTTATGATCGGTTTTGATTTTAAACTTACTGCCCACCAGGTACTGTCTGAATTTTGTGAGAGCATGCAAGATGGCCAGCATCTCCTTGTCATATATGGAGTAATGGCGCTCGTAGTTCTTCAGTTTACGGCTCTCAAATGCAATAGGGTGATGATTCTGCATCAACACTGCTCCTAACCCTTCCCCTGAGGCATCATATTCTACCACAAAAGGTTGTGAGAAATCTGGTAATGCAGGAACTGGACAAGAACTCATAATAACCTTCATCTACTCGAAAGTTTTTTGTGCTAAGTCTGTCCAAGAGAACGCTCCTTTCTTGGTGAGATCTGTGAGGGGTGCTGCAAATTGGGAGAACCCCTTAACGTACCGCCGGTAATAAGTACACAGACCTAGGAACCCTCTCAACTCTGTAACTGTTTTTGGCGCAGGCCAATCTCTGATAGCCCTGATTTTCTCCATGTCAACCTGTACTCCTTCTGCATTGATTACGTGTCCTAAGTACAGCATTTCTTTCATGCCAAACTCACACTTGGACATTTTTGCATATAGTGAGTGCTCTTCTAAAATACTCAATGTTTCGTCCAGGTGTTTCAGATGTTCTTCCCAGGTTTTGCTGTAAATCAGGATGTCATCAAAGAATATCAGCAAAAATTTACGAAGCTGTGCTCGGAATGTATGGTTCATGCATGACTGAAAAGTGGCTGGAGCATTGGTCAGTCCGAAGGGCATGACCAGAAACTCATAGTGACCAAAATGACAGTGGAAAGCTGTTTTGGAGATGTCCTAGTCCCTTACCCTGATCTGATGGTACCCCGAGCGAAGATCGATTTTGGAGAAGTATTGAGCTCCCCGAAGTTCATCCATGAGTTCGTCGATTCTGGGAATGGGATACCTGTTCTTGATGGTCTTTTTGTTAAGCGCTCGATAATCGATGCACATACGCAGAGTACCATCCTTCTTCTTAACCAGAACTACTGAAGATGCAAAGGGGCTAGAACTGGGTCGTATATAACCAAGCTCCAGTAATTCTTTGATGGTTTTCTCAATCTCATCCTTGTACCTCTTGGGATGCCTGTAAGGAGTGGTGATGACTGCTTGTGTTCCCTCCTCTAACTCGATGATGTGTTCAAAACCTCGGTCTGGTGGTCTGCCCGATGGAAGGTCCCGAAAAACCTTTTCGTGTTTTTGTAGCAAGGCTTGAATGTCACTGGGGTGTTGTGAGCCGGTCGCTGGGGGTTTCCTGAAGGTGACAAAACATTCTGCAGCCCATTCTATATCATCCTGTCAGAGCACTGCCTCCATTCTCTGTGACGAGACCGGTTTTGGGGGATAAGTGTTCATGCCCCTCAAAACTACTCGTTTGCCATCTGGGCCCTGAAACTCCATCTCCATTGCCCTATAATCTGTAGTGTATTTCCCTATAGAGTAAAGCCACTGAACACCCAATACCACATGAGTATCCACTACATCCACTACATAGAAAGAGTCTGTCATCTGATAGTTACCTAAGGCAACATTCAGTTTTGGGATCCAGTAGTTGCACTCCATGCTGGAGTTCCCGGCTACTGCTATAGTGAATCCCTCGAACTTCTCGGTCTGAATACCTCTCTTGGCTACCCAAGCGGAGTCAATGAAATTGTGGGTGGCTCCTCCATCAATCAGTACTCCTACTCTGTGACCCTGCACTACTCCCCTGACCCTGAGAGTATGGAATCTCGGTACTCCAGACAATGTAGCAATGACTCCCTCTGGTGTATCACCCTGGTGTGATTCCTCTTCGGTGGCCTCCTGCTCATCATCGTCCTCATCATTGTCTGAATACACCTCAATGTAGTGTGCCTTCGCCTTCCCTGCGCACCTGTGTCCTAGTACCCATTGTTCCTGGCAGGTGAAGCACAGCTTCTTCCTTCTCAAATCTTTCCTGGTGTCCTCATCTAACCAGGTTTTCTTGGGCACATCCTGCTGGAAAGGTTTCCTGTCCTTGTCCCTAACAGGAAAATTGGTTTTTAGAGGGAATTTGTTTTTAGGGACTGAATCCTGAAGATCCCTTGCCCGGTTAATAGCATCCTGCAGAGTGAAGGGTTTGTAGGCTTTCACCCATCCCTGTAGTGGCTCTATGAGGGCCTCAGTGAATAACATAGTCAATCTGCTCTCTGACACATCTGTTACCATAACGGCTAGCCTCTGAAATTCTGAAATGAAAGATTCTGCGCTACCAGTCTGCTTGAGTTGAGCCAACTCCCTGAAATGGATCTCTGGATCTTTCCTGTCAAACCTCTCCATGAGTTTCTGAGTGAACTCACCGTAAGAATGTATGGTGTTGTGACCCAATGTCACCAATCCGTGGTACCACCAGTCGTGAGCTTCTCCGTCCAGGTGAAGTGTAGCCAACTTAATGGCGTCTGTCTCTGTCATGGGGTTGAGTTGGAAATAGGTATCCAACTTTTGGACCCATGTTCTCGCCGATCCTCCACGAGCCCCATCAAAGTTTGGGATGGTTAACCTGCACAAGGTCTTCAGCAGCTCATAGTTGTGATTGAAACCCTTGTTGAAATTTCTGGGCCTGTTCCTACTCTTCATGTTGCAGAAGTCTGAGAAAGACATGGCAACATAAAACTCATCCCCTAAGTCCCTGTACTCCTGCAAATAAGCCCCAAAAGGCTCGCTGGGCTCTAACTGCATGACCGGGCCCCCTACTGTATCTGCCAAGAAGTGAGGCATGGTAGGCCTGATAGTAGGTCTGCTGTATATGTGGGGAGTGTTCTGGATGTTGGTGTACACCATCTTTCCACTGCCGCTTGAAGATCCCCGCTCTACCGGTGAGGGGGGTGTACTGCTGATACCTGGTTTCGGTTTCGCTGACAGTCTGTTGATGGCATTGAGGATGAAATATCCCAAATCCCGATATTTTCTATTTCTAAACAATTATGCAGATACAACTGGGCTTACAAACTGCCAAGCAAAAATCCCTATTTTATAGGAAAACTTAGGGTTAGGGTTTGTGAGATAGGATACACACTTACCACTGATAACTGGCTGAACTGCTGCAGATAAAGTCTGCAAGTACTGAGATCTAGATCGGAGAGGAACTGATCTCTCCCGTCTCCGGTGAATGCTCCAGCAATAAGACGCCCAAGCAGAGAAAAAGGTGACGCCCTCAAGGAAGGAGGGGCCCGATGGATCTGCCGATTTGCAGGGCTAATAGCCTTGCTGTGCCGGAGAGATTGGCTGGAAAATACTGCAGTTCTGAACCCTCTAAGTATGATAGCGACTTGGTTCTCTGAGGCAGCTACTCACGCCCCTGGTGGTCTGGAAATGCTGATAACTCCTTCGGATGAGCTCAGATGGAGCTGATAGTCACTGGGTACCGGAGTATGAAGCTGCTGGTGAGAATGATGCCCGAGTTTCGGAAGGAAACTGAGATCTGAAGGCCCAATAGCTGATTAGGGCTTTCTGGTTGAAAACCCCCTCTTACGGCTGCATTGTGCCTCTGCAACAATCTATACCCTGTGCTATATAACTGATGAATGAAATGAAGAACAAGTGGTGAACCAGTATGGCTTACCCGGAATAAGACTAGGACA
>LPNX010733387.1:475738-496052 GCA_001517045.1 Pseudotsuga menziesii | reverse complement strand
GTTGTAATTTATCCCTTCAAGAATTTTTCTTTTTTTCCAATTTAAGGTTGATTTTAAAGTTTTGTTAAACAACAATATGGGATGTTTAGTCCATGGCTCTACTTTTTACCCTAAAAAAAAAACGTGTATACTGGTATCAACACTTTTCTATTTGGGGGGTGTTTTTGGTGTTTTTTTTGCAAAAATCATCGTTTTTATGGGTAGAGTTCTCGTTCATAGTATATAGTTCTCGTTTCATAGTATAAGTGGTTCTAGCAGGCTTACACATAGTCAAGGTTAACAAAACATTCAAGGATGCATAGTTCAACCAAGCCAACACCGTTGGGTTATCAGGCGAACATCAGATCAGCCAAGCCAACACAGTTGGGTTTATCAGGCCATCCAGGAGCTGGGAAAGGCTAAATGCTAAGCTGATGAGCTCATTGAAGAGCTAAGGACACCTACACCAGAACTAGCTTGACTTCTAAGACACCCACACACACCCAACACAAGGAATCAGTCCCTTCTCTGCTACACAATCCCTCAGGCCCTGACTTCCCTTCTAGTGCTATTCAGGGGTTGTGGAGAAGAAAGCCAGCCCTCTAGCTCTGTCTATGTGGTTCCCAAACACACCAGGTTTATCAAGCAAACCAAGCCCTCTTCCCTACTCCAAGAAAGTCTAAATACCAATCACTGCATACACGCAGTCAAACAAGCGGTTCACAGCTTGAATAGGGAAACAATTCTTGAGTCGTTCTTGGCCCTTTCGTGGCCAAAACGACTCCAAAACAACCTACAGCAGATACCACTCTGTAAAGGGAAACATAGTCAACAAGACGTGGATGAGACCACAACCAGCAATCAGTGAGGAAACCACAGCCATGGTTCACGATGAAGTACGGGACAATACACAGTCCGAGCTCATAGTGAAAACCACTGAAACATTTCACAGTCCGATAATGTGAAAAAGGGTCTGACTCTTTGCATGAATCGGAGGGAAAAACGTATCCACAGATTAGCAATCCGTGAAAGACGGGAGAACGAACCCCCCCACACAGAATTGCAATCCTTTTAACTTAGCTCTGCGTGAGGAAGACCATCTGAATCCCTCTGCGCATGAGAAGGTGAACAGAACCAATGAGAGAGTGGCGTAGTGGTGTCTCTCTTACCCACGTGAAGGTGGAGAGACGGCTGGTGGAGTGGGCATGTGGCAAAGACTGACAGTCCTGCCACCCTCCACTTCCCAGCAATAACTGCCCCCAACTAACAAAATGAGTATTAATTGGGTGGTTGACACATGGTTTTTCCCCATGGGGTCCAAGTTTAACAGTCCCCCCCTTGTCCTTAGGAAATCATGCTCTTTTCAATTTAGTTGCATTGACATAGCTGGTTGGGGTTCTTTTAATTAAAATGCATAGTTACATGATGCCACAACGTAATATGTGCCGTATATCCCGATATACTATCAGTGACAATTCCAATCACCGAAACATAACATAACCAAATCGATGGTGGGGCCTTTGCCTTTAGCTCCACACCACGATCCATTACAATATATACATTACATACATTAGTGCAAGCAGGGTCAAAACCAGGGTGTTACATTAGATACCACAATAGGAGAAGGAGGGGTTCTTCTCATTCATTATGTAGTAACATGGCAATATTGAGTTTTGATTTATCCCTTGCTTTATCCAGTTAAGCTATCAATTCTTTGAAATTGGTTTTTGTATTTCTAATGATGCTAGCCTTTACTCAAGATTGATTTTTAACATGGAAGATGGCATTGGACACAATTTTAAAAGTTAATATCCTTAGTCAACTTTTATCTTTGAACTAGTAATTGTTTCACCAATGGTAGTGCTAACACAACCTGATTTCCCTCTAAATCCTTGATCCTTTCTTCATTTCTTTTTAGAATGGAGATAACTTATGCATTTACTTATGGATCCTTTCATGTAGAGACCAATTTTATTTCCATAATCCATTTCTTGGCTTCTAGGGATTTCACCTTTGTTGTTAAAAACTAGTTTTAGGTAATCATAGACTCAAATTTCTAAATGAAATTCTCACTTGCATGGGAAACCCTAACATACTTTTCATTGACCATGTTGCTAGTAATTTTTTTCCATATGGACATTGTCAATGGTGGGTAATTGAGAGATCTATAATATTACCTAGGCACTCCTTTACTCATTAGGACTCATCTCTAAACAATGTTTTTGAGTCAATAGCTCAAGAGTGGTCATAGTGATTTGGCTTGTTCTATTATCATAGATGGGGAGGAGACTAAGTTGGGAAATGGAGTTGGAAGGATCTAGTGCAATGAAATAGTCTCTTTCATCTTTCTAGTCTAACTAGATCGAAGATATCGAATCCAAGGGTTGGAACCACTTTTGGTAAGTCTAGCCTTCTCTTTTGGTGTGTACTTGGGTTGCTAACCCTTGAAGTGCCTACACTTCTTCTTGTTTGGGACAACCATGTCCTTAGGATATCATCCTCTTCTTAATTTTCATCTTTGCCATTTACCTCATCATAGAGTTTGGAGACTTCATCCGGATGAATCTAACCAAGAGGGACTTTTTCTCACTTCAAATAAAGCCTCATTTAATCCCCCATCTTGTTTTTTTGAAATTATCTGACATTTTTCTTCTTACCTCAAGTAATGCGGTGAACTTCATATCCTTTTTTGCAATGAACACATATTTAGGCCTATATAATGTGAACTATGGTGGATCTTGAGGATTTTCAAGATGAGGAGGAGTAAAGGCTTCTGCCATTGTCTTGGAAGAGTTCCCTTCAACATCCACAATTGCTTTTACCTCTATCCATGAGAGTCAATTGGTGAATTTCTCCTTTGAGGGTCTATGTTCATGGTCATTTGGTCAATGAGTTTCATTTCGGTGTTGTTATTTCTATCATGAGGTAAGGGTAATACTTCCATGGTTTTTCCATAGGGAGCTTCATTTCTTCAAGGATTGAAGTAACTTCCTTCCCACCTTTGATATTTGAAAAAGCATATCCTCGCATAAGAAAGGGATAGGTGATGTGGCTCTTCTTCTTGGACTTTAATAAGGGTGCCGCATTGATCTAAATCAAGTACTTGGCATATTCTAACTCAAAAATACTCAATGTGAGAAACATGGGGAGCTTGTACAATGTAAAGTGCAATCCATACAACTTGACGAAAGTGAAGTGCTCTCCCAAGAACCATGCTCACCTAAGAATGGGATAGGTGATGTGGCTCTTCTTCTTGGACTTTAATAAGGGTGCCGCATTGATCTAAATCAAGTACTTGGCATATTCTAACTCAAAAATACTCAATGTGAGAAACATGGGGAGCTTGTACAATGTAAAGTGCAATCCATACAACTTGATGAAAGTGAAGTGCTCTCCCAAGAACCATGCTCACCTTCTAGTTTTAGTACCCCCCTGTAGGTAAGGTTTGATATCCTCTCAAATCTTGTTTGCTTGTCTACCTCATATAATAAAAAAGGCTTTGTACATTAACTTGTTGATGTAATTGGCCAAGGTAGAGTTGTGCGCTTGGTCTAGTAAGATGGAGCATGGCCTAGTTGGTGGGTTCGACCCAACAACAATATTAAGACCAAGTCCTTTCTTTGTTGGTCAAATAGGGTAGTGTCTGCAACCTTCTAGACCTTAGGAGATAATATGGTAGTGCCAAGTTGGGTTCCCAACATAATAGATAGAGAGTTGGTATGGATGGGGAAGATGACTCTAGAACGATCAGTTGGTAGGACAAAAGAGGTTGTGGGGTCAAAATTCTCTACACACAATTCCATAAACTCAAGGAATGAGTAGGTTTTTGGGACAAGATATTGGGAAAAATTAAAGCCTCAAAAGGGAGCATGCTCCCATCCTTGCAAAAATTGACCAAGGATGACCGCTATCAAGAAATGTAGTGTAGGCCTATTGAATGGAAAGGGAAGCCACTCTAACGAAGGAATCCATGAAAGGAGGGAGCTTAGAAGATGAAACACCACTCATGTCTAAATGATGACTTGAGGTTCGGGTGGATGATTCATAAGAGGATGTTTTTTGGGCATTTGGTATAGTAGAAAATGTTTGCAAAGGAAGAAATAACTAAGAGGAGTTGTTTATGAAACTTACCTAGTAAATAACTAGTACCCAATTGTTGGCAGAGGATGTTGGTTACAACAATAATGGAGATGTCAAATTCAATCGATGGGTTCAATAGATATTGTTAGTTGTTCATTTTTCACCAATGATCTATTTTCCTTCAAGGTTCCACACAAAATGCGAGAAGATAAAGCCTAATTCTATGTTTTTAATGGTCAAAGACACCTCATTTACAACACATGATGGCTATTAATGGAAAATTTCATACCAAACCATCATTTTCATTTTAGTCCATGACACATGATATTATCTCATTGGTATGGGGGGATTTGACTCGTTGAATCCTAATTGAATCTTTACCTTAATTTGTCGTTTATGAATCTCCATGGGCATATCTTCCTTTGGTGGCACCACATTTCTTTTACATTGGCAAGGTTGTGTGTGTGTATTGAGGGTGGGGGGGAAGTGCTTGTAGGTCATTGATCACCTTGGGTAGATGAATTGTTGGTAACCACAACTTTCTAGTCGTTGAAGACCCCTAAGAAACTCGAACCATACAGCAACATGAGAACTGTTTATTTACTTCAGTGGGGTGCATTGTGGTCATTCATGATATTTAGTTACTTTGGGGCCTTTAAACATTATCCAATTCCCCACAAGTGATCCCTAACATTATACCTTCTCTGTCGGGGATAACACTGACCATTTATGATAGTATAATTTTTTAGGCCTTTGACTACCCTAAATGTCGTGAGAGGATGTGAACATCTAGTCCACGACATCCTTGAGATTTTCCTAAATCTCGATAGGCCAACCCCCTATGCATGACTTACAACCATTGATCTATCTTTGTGGAGTTGATCCCATTCACCAATGCTCCCATGGTGTAGGATTTCCATCCTTCCACTAATTATACTTCCAACCTGGTTTAGTATGGGAATAATGTTGGAACTTCTTGTGCACCACAAAGGTTTACTACCATATATAGGGATGTCTTAGGCTTGCGATGTTGGCGTGGAATATTTCAGCAATTTTCAAGCACATGGCCAAGGGTTTAATCGCAATAGAATATTTTGCAAGGGTCCTTATTTCATGAGGAAGGAGCGTGCTTTAATGAACATCAAACAAAGACCAAAGGCAAGAATACAATTTGGGGTGGGGTGTCCCAAGGGTACAATAGGGTCAAATTGTGTAAGGGGGTTAGTGTATCAGGGGTCATAGTGTATCAAGGGTCATAGTATATCTTGGTCATAGAGGTTAGGGGTTGTAACATATTAGGTGGTTTGTGCATTAACATGTTATTATGTAAGAGGTCATAGAGTGTTTGGTGGTTGGGGGATAAGCTGGTTCTTACCCTCATTCCTTGTTATGTTTCCATTTTCTATTTCCTATAGTTAAACATTCGATAGAGAACATGTTTCCTTTTTGACATTCAAACAAACAAGACTAACCAGTCTTTAGTTTACCAAAATTCAAAATTCTAGAAGACTACAACTTTTTAGTTTACTTGGCTGAAGTGGGAGGCCTAGAGCTCTCTCCCACACCATACGAATTTAAAGCTGACTAAATGAGTGTTTCACATGAATAATATAGAGGCGTAGATTGATTAATTGAAAAGAATGATGGAACCGCAAATTTTAGCTTGTACCATATAACCCAAATGAGAGATTAAGCTCGTAACACTGAAACTAGAGAAATTACATGGCATACTCCTGCATGTTGTACCATAATGATGGCATGGTGATCTGAATGCAAAGTTCTGTAAAATAATCTATCATAAATTCGAATACAAGAATGAATGCATCCTTTTTTCACGCTTCTATATAGTGTTGCACAATGTGAATGCATTAAACTGGTAATTTGTATAATCTACAGAGATTTCTAATTTAAATTTTATTAGTTTCAAGTCTGTGCAGCCATTGTACATTTATACAGTAGGAAATTTATGGCTATTCCATGTAACCCTTTATATGTAGATCAAATTTCCAGCATACTATGACTTTTAAAGTTTTAAAGACATTCACAATTAGAATGTGCCTCAACATGCGGATTGATGTTACCATGACTGTTTTCACCAATATAGGTTGCGCAGGAACATAAAAAATGATAGTCGTAATCTCCAAGAGCATGGAGAGAGATTCTTGCACTTTGATTATGTCCAAATTCGTACTTGCAAATATTGGCTGTACATATTTCTTCTTAGAACTTGTGCTTTGCGCAATCTGCCAAGTAGATTCTCACATTTGAATGCCCCAATAATAGGAAGAGATAGAGGAACCCTCAAGCTGTCTATCGTTTGGACACAACATCAGAAGCAAAGCAATAAAAGCACAAATTTCTATTCATATCTTGAACATAATCGGAAATTCAAAAAGGGAATCAACTGCCCACATCTCCTGGCATCTTATTTCTATTGGTTTGAGGTGCGCAATCTGGTTGAATTTGTTCAAAAATAAAACCTGTCCTGCAAAAGAGAAAAGGTGAATTCCAGAATGCAGCAAATCAAATCTGATTAGCATACTACAACTGATTTGTGTACCACCTTAAAAACGAATATTTCAAGAATAACCATCATTTTGTACGCCTGTAGGTTGACTCTGAAAGTATTGATGTTGTAACCCCGAGGTCATTCACGGTACTGCATGTGTTTGCACCAACAAACAAAATATATTATGAGAAAGTGCAAGGTCTAATGATTTAAGAGAAGATGAAAACAATTACTTGAATTATTGTAACGAAACTAACCCTTTGATGTTCTTCAAAATAAAATGTTCAAAACAATTACGCTAGTTTTCTTGATGGTAAATTTGAAAGTTAAAAAAATGAGAGAATACACAATTTACATCTGCCTTAATGATTTAAAGAAGTGCAATGGAGATTCACTGAATAGTGTTCCTAGGTAAGCTTTCTGGCCACCCTATTCTTGAAGTGCCCAGTCAAATTATTCTAATAGTAGCATCCGACATTTGACACGAAAACTGATGGGCATTTCATACAGTTTTTGCCAATACATACAGGAGAGTTATTATGCAAAGGCCAAGAATAAGAATCTTCACAGCCAATATCAGGAATATATTGAATTGAATGACTATGGGTTCTAATTTATAACCGTTTGATAGAATCTATATTTGAAAGAATTTGCAAGAATATGGCCCAAAACATTAGATCCTTTGAACTTTGTTGATATGAATAGGCTGTGGACTCCAGAGCCACCACACAGCCTAGGCAAATGCATCCATGCCTCTCCAATTGTAGCTAAGAACTTCCTAAGTAAGAGTGACTCTGTATCATTGTCCAGTTTCAGAAGTTGAGGACAATCAATTCATGAATTTTTCAATATAAATGGCAATCAATTGATGAAAATTTTCATCATAAATTATTGTAATTTTGTGTGCTGCCCCTAATCAAAAGCACGTGAAGTTCTGCAGATTCTTATCCATAAAAAATATTGTTGTGTGATCATACTTGTGATCTCAACTTATTATATTGTGTTGCGCTCAAATTGGGTATCAATATCATCCTTGTTAGAGATATCCACCGTGCATTCAAACACAAGTTTGTCTAAACAAAGTAAAATAATACCTTCTCCCAAATACATGCCTAGCACTTTTAAGAAGCGTGCAAGAACACATTTTCACAGCATGCCAAGAAGCATGCAATAAGTGTCAATTTGAATTTGAAAGTATGATGTTAATCAGACATTAGCATGTGGTCAAATGGAAAAGTGGTTTCAAGCACTGGATGCATGTTGCAAGTTTCATCCTTGTAGGTTCCAATTGTTGAAGGGAAGTAGTAGAAGCTAGACCAACTACCATTAGAATCCTGTGCCTTGACTTGCTACTCTACAAGTCGATATGATGTAATCTCCATGTACTTGATCTGATATGATCTGATGTAACTGCAGGCACTGTTGAGTGATATATAAATGTCATATTCAAAGAAAATAATGGTATTCTCACTACATAATATACAAGTTTGACATTGACACAAAACCTCAGTGTCAAGGCTCCATTAATCCAAGGTATAATTCTCCAAACTTCCAATACAGTGCACTTGTAGAATAGTTAGACTTAATAAGTCTTGCAAAGTGGCTTTCCAGTTCCCCTTCATATATCTTGTGGATCTTTCATATTGCTTTTCATATAAACCCATTATATCATAGCAATACTCGTTGAAGCATTAACCTCCTTATAACACTCAAATATTGATCCAGTCAATATATGTCTGCAGGCATATGTATATGTCTTAGAATGTTGTGCAACCTTACTCAAGCACTACAAGGAATGTAGCCAATCAAGTCATGCTTTGTCTATGTAGAGGTCAATTCTTGCACCATTTTGGAGTTCGATGGCCATCTCAAAAACCTCTTCATGATACCTTAAATAACAAACACATGGGCTAGTGCTATCTTCTTTCACCTCTCCTAACACATGGGTTAGGTTTACACGAGTCCACCAGACATCCATGAGACTCCTATCACAGGAAGTCTCTTTGGTTAATGAGCTATTTACTTCTACTCAAGGAGAGTGGAATCACATGACTGTTACGGTGGTTTGCCCTTTTCATATACCTAATTGAATTTGATTAATCCCTATGTGGCCAAGGAAAATAAACTAGGGGTCCCAGACACATTCGGGTCAAATTTCTACATCGACCTATTCCATATACTAGCAGAAACAATCCAACTAGGTGCTGTGTGTGTGTATTCCGCCTAGTAGGGTCTTTTATGGCTGTGGCTCACTGTATCAATACAATCATAAACAAATGCCACAATAACGCACTAATGCATATAATATTTTCCACATCTATTGATATATATCATTTTGCATGCCCACTTATTTTTAATTTGTGCTCAAGTGATATATCATACAATAGACATCTATTAATATTTTCCACATCTATTGATATTGTGATATTGTAAGCACAATATCACTTGAGCACAAATTAAAAATAAGTGGCCGTGCAATTATTCATACTTACCACTCAAAAGTAAGGTTACAAGAATTGTGGGTGCGGTTGGAATCAACTGAAGATTCTGGCGCCTATTCAACATTCATCCCCAAAATAGAAATCGGGGATTTGAAACCCTAACCCTAAGTTTTTTATAAACATATAATTTATATTTATATTTTACATTGCAAGGCCTATAAAACATTATCAATAACACCTTGGGGATTAAGCCCATAGCAGATGGAAAAACTAGTAGTTTTGGACAAAAGAACCAAATAAGATACCACTGATAGGGATCGCTAGTTGACATGTGATTCCGATTCCGATTCTGACAAAATTCTGACCCTAATTCCAATAAGATTTTGGTACGAAATCTTAGCAAGGGAAGCTGATTCCTGTAACTCTGCTCAAAAGGGATAAAGATGCTGAAATGTAGAAGCTTTATATCTTTGAACCGACTCCCACCATCACTAAACAAATATATATGCTTTTAGTTGGCTTGTATCTTTTAACAAAGACACTGGAATCAAATCATTCGTACTCATGTGAATAAAGCTTTGTACAACATCCCAATATCATATATGATATGATCTAATTTATATGCAAAGGTTCTGGTGGTTTAAAGCTATAGGCTGAAAACCTTAGTAGTTTTTATGGATTTCTCCATAAATAAGGACTTTTTAATAGAAAGAAACTAAAGGAAGAACCAAATTTGTCTGTAAGTGCCAAAAAGAACAAAATATAACCACAATAACTTAGTTGAAAGTTGGGAATTTGGTAAAATTTACACACAACGTGTTCAAGATTGTGTAACTTCGGAAGATATTTTTCTTGTATTCTTGATGTGTCATTGTTGTATTATTATTGTACTCCCTTTCAGGGTATTATTATTGTAATCAATCATGTAAAGAACCTTGAAAGAATCAATGTAAACCCTATTAATTGGGTCATCCCAAAAGAATCCAGAAAGAACATATTACCATAGAGAAGTCGGCCCCATAGGGGGAAGTCACTTGGAAGACAAGTATAAATAGATAGGGCATACCTCTCATTTGGACACATCACTCACGTAAGCAAGTTCGGTAGTGAGAGAGAGAGAAGAACAAGTTCTCTTGGGAGAAGAGTAGTTGATTTGTGAAGACATCTTATCTTGGGTTTTCTATCTTATCTTATTCTTGGGATCTTTGTGTGGAAGAGCATTTAACTCTTGGATTGTACTAGAAGACATTGTACTCACTGGCGAATCTATATTGAAGAAGTTTGTTGGGTTTTCTTCCCTTGAAGGGTTTCCCAGAGGAGAAATCTTTGTGTACTTTTGTTTTGTCATGCGTTTCTTTCTTTCAGTGATCCTATTGCATATGGTTATTATGATATAGTACAAATTGTTTAAAGATCTAACATAACCATTGTTAAAGTATAAAGTTCTAACATGGTATCAGAGCCATCCTGAAAGAAGTCATTGTGCAACTATAACTGTCGGAAGTTGGAAACTAGGGTTTCCTATTCCAGACACTTTCCTCCATAGATCAACTTGAAAAGGAGGTTAAATCAACTCGCCCTAGAAGGGCACATCTCCCTGTGGAGGTAGATTCTAGATTCGAGAATTTTCAATTTTGGCCCTATCACTATTGCTGAGAAAACTAAGGCATCAATTTTTTTGCAGTTTTGCCCACAAATCCAGAAGACAAGGACCATTGTTGAACTCACCTTGGGGAGGCACATCTCTCTCTCAAGTCAAATTTGCAAGATTACAAAGTTGAAAAATTAGGGTTTCTCTGTCAAACCCTAGGTCAACCAAAAAGCATATTGTAGAAAGCATTGGAGCAAGCACTTGGTTGACGCATCTCTATTGGTAAGCACTAATATCCTTGTTTCCATTTGAAGTTCTCGTTTTTATTAAGATGACAAACAATACCAAGCTTGAGGAGAAGCTTGAAGGAGCTGAGAACTTCTGAGCATGAAAGTATAAAGTGCTTCTCATATTAGAAGAGCATGACTTGGAAAACTATGTCAAGGAAGAAGTTGTAGATCCAGAGGGAGATGAAGACAAGGCTAACCACAAGAAGAATATGGTTAGGGCTAAGAGGATCATTGTTGACTCCATCAAGGATCACTTGATCCCTTGAAGACTCCCAAACAAATGTTTGATGCATTGACTGGATTGTGTGAAGGGAAGAACATTAATAGGAAGATGACCTAGAGAACTCATCTCAAGGGTGTGAAGATGTCGAACTCATAAATTATACAATCCTATTTCACAAAGGTCTCCCAAATCAAAGAACAACTAGAGTCTATTGGAGACAATGTCGAAGAAGCGGAATTGGTGATGACTACATGGTCTCCCAAGATCATGGGAATCATTCATTCAAGGAGTTTGTGCGAGAAGAAAGCTCAGCAAGTTCAGTAGACTATAGGAAGAGTGCACACACGAAGAAGCTAGATTGGTGGCAAGAGAAGAGAAGATGGGTGACGATGAAAATCAAGCCTTAGCAGCTCATGCAAAGAAGGAAAAAAGCAAGAAAGAAGAACACTCTCACAAGAAGCCTAGAAAATTCCAAAAGAAGGACTACTCAAATTACAAATGTTACACTTGTGATGAAAAGGGACATCTTGCAAGAGATTGCCCCAAAGGAAAAGGCCATACAAAGAAAGGAAAGGAAAAGAGGTATCATGCTCATGCTCCAAAAGATGATGAACCAGTTAAGAAGAGAGCTAGAGAAGATGATTCCTCCAATGATGAAGAATGTCTTGATTTCAGCACTCATAGGTATTGTCACTCATGGAAGCAATGTTTGGCTTGTTGATAGTGGTTCTTCCAAACACATGACACGTTTCAAGCACTCTCTCACCAACTTAACAGAAGAAGACTCACCTCACAAGATGAAACTTGGAGATGATTACCAATATCCCATAAAAGGGGTAGGAGAAGTATCCCACAAGCTAAACTCAAGAAAACCTATCAAGATGAAAGATGTTCTCTATTTACTAGGATTGATGAAGGATCTCCTTTTGATATCAGCCCTAGATGCGAAAGGATTCTGAGTTGCATTTGTTGATGGCCAAGTACTCATGTGGCCAAGAGGTAAAACTTTTGATGATGCAGTAGTAATTGGAGAGCAAGAGGGAGGCTTGTACAAATGGAAGGGCTAACAAGAACAAGCATTGGTTCATGACACTATGGAACCCAGTGAACTATGGAACGAAAGGCTTGCACATATACACTGCAAGGCTTTACCGATCGTAAGCAAAATGGTGACGGGTCTACCCGAGATCTAGACAAAGCATGAAGGCATATGCAAAGGATGCACACAAGGGAAGAATGTGAAGAAACCATTTCCAAGTAGCGATAGCAAAGCAAAGGAGATCTTGGAGATAGTACACCTAGACGTATGTAGACCCATGTCATCCAACTCACTAAGCGGGTATGCATATTATGTTTCCTTTATTGATGATTATTCCTACAAAACTTGGATTTACTTTTTGAAAACAAAAGATGAAGTATTTAGTAAATTCAAAGAATTTAAAGCTCTTGTAGAAAATCATACTGAAAAGAAAATAAAGACTTTGAGATCAGATAATGGTGGTGAATCTACTTTAAAAGTTTCAAGATTTTATGTAAAGAATCAGGGATTAAGAGGGAGATGAGTAGTCCCTACAATTCACAACAAAATGGTGTTGCAAAAAGAAAGAACAAGACAATAATGAAAACAGTTTAGGCCATGATCCTTGATCAAGATCTTCTGATGTACTTATGGGTTGAAGCAGCAAGAATAATAGTCTATGGACAGAACATACCATCACATCATGTTCAAGAAAGAAGGGTGTCTTCGTCAAATACAATGATACATTGAAGGCATACCGAGTTTATATTCCAGGATTCAAGAAGATCAAGACTAGTAAAGATGCTATCTTTTATGAAGATATAACTTTCAGTAAATCAAGACACATCCACTTCGATGAAGTACATGAACAAGAACTCGAAGCTCCCAGAGTTAGAGACACAGTAATGGGAGAGATGATTCTAGAAGAACATGAAGACCATGATATGACTGAGCCATAGAGACCTATAGATCCACCCCGAGAGGTGAACACTCACAAGAGAAGACCATCTTGGGCACGAGAGATCATTCAAGATGTGGAGAAGTACAGTGCTCTAGACAGGACTTCCAAAAGCAAGAGACCTTGGCCATACTCCATCTATGTAGCACTGTTATGTGAAATCATTGATGCAAAGCCTTCCAACTACGAAGAAGAAGCCGAGAAGAAAGAATGGAAGGACTCCATGATTGATAAATACCAGTTAACCATAAAGAATGATGTTTGGTATGTGGTTCTAAGACTAGAAGGGAAGTCCATAGTATCTTCCAAATGGATCTACAAAATAAAGCATGCAGCATACTACAGTATTGAGAAATAAAAGGCAAGATTCGTGGCTTGTGGCTTATCCCAGAAAGAATGCATAGACTACGAGGAGACATTTTCTCCCGTGTCTAGATACACTTCGATTGAGCTATACTTGTGATAGTTGTAGTGATGAAATAGAAGGTACATTAGATGGACGTGAAGACAACCTTCCTAAATGTTGTATGTGGAGCAACCATTAGGGTTCGAGACACAGGACAGGCATACATGTGTGCAAATTGAAGAAGGCCTTGTACAGTTTGAAACATGCACCTTGGACATTATACGACAGGATGGATGGATTTCTAACGAGCTTGGGATTTACCAAGAGAAAAGCAGATTCCAACCTTTACTTCAAGGTTGAGAACGAAAAACCAGTGATACTACTCTTGTATGTGTTGCTGCCTAATTCGCACCTCGGGTAACGTGGCAGAAATCTTCAAGCCACTGGGTGCGACCTTGGGGGCAAGCTCGAGCCAAGTGTTGTCACCTGATACTCAGCTCCTCCATCTAGGCCAACTCCTAGTGAAGCCAAGGGGGGTGGACCCTAATGAAAAGTAAAATCTAAGGTTTTTACTCTATGAGAGAAATAATTAATTCTAGGAGTTTTAATATGGAATGGATGAAATTAAGAAATTATCAATTACCGCCAACAAAATTTAACCTTAGCAACACCTTAACTCAAATTAGATACACAAAATTCAATGACACATTGCAAGATTAACTTATGCAAAAAGGAATAGAATAGACCAGTGCCAAAATGAAAAGAGTGCTTGCAAATGTGGGTTGCAAGTGTAGTCTCAGTGAAAGTATTGTAGTGTCTCGGTTGGTAAATTTTAAATTATTAAATGAATTGATTAAGGAATGGGTAAATTGTTGGTTTGGTCCAACAAGTCAAGTCCCTTCGAACTAAGTGCTAAAGTGGTAATACCAAGTGTCCAACAGGGTGAGGATAGACCTGCTTAGAGTAGCCCCCTGACTCTGTAGTGATTACCCTTTGCAACCTCCCGAGTTCTCAAGAAAATTACTTGCGTGGATTTTCCTATTAGATCTAGTAACTCGTATCCCTTTCTGATACATCCAACTGATCAGACAAGCTGCAGCGGTGTAGAGCATACGGGGAAGGAGTCTTGGTTTATTTTAAAGTTTTAGAACAAGTTTTATGATTTAGAAAAAAGATAAAACCCAAGAGTCTCTTTCCAGATTCAGTACTCGGGCAAGCCCTTATCCACGAACCAGTACTCGGGAAAGTGAGGGGATTTATTTTAACTTAGTAGTGTGTTGTCCGCCATTTGCACACCAGCAGCAGAAATCAATTGAAAGTTGTCTCCTCACTTGAGAAAGTGGGAGAGGTGTGACATTGGGGGCAAGCACAGAGCTAGGTACTGTCACCTACTCCTAGCTCCTCCGTTTAGGCTAACTCCTAATGAAGCCAAGGGGGGTAGTCCCTAACAAAGAGTTTTCTATGGCCCAATGTTTAAGTTAAGTTTTGGATGTTTTGGATGCGGATGGGTGTTGTTTAGGAGTTATTGTGATTTAAAATGATTAATATTAAGGAGATGATGATTAATCAAAGCAATCCACGTTGCTAACAAGAGATCACACAAATAAGCAAAGATTCCGGACTTATAACTTAAGCATTCAAATATAATCAATTGAAATGGACCATAGACAGTTGATCAAGATAGAAAATTAATCAAATATAACAAAGGACCGGTGCCTTATGGAGTCAAATAAATGCATGAAATAAAATCTAGGAATTAAGCTAGTGAGTATTAGGTTTTGCAAGTGCTCTTGGTAGATTTTAAGAGTTTTTAATAGTGGTCTTGCTTACGGTAGCTGGATGTCCTAACCAGAAATACCTTCAATGGCTCCGTTCAAAGACATGATGGACCTATCTGGGATCATAGGTAAGTGTTCAATAACTTAACTACCTGTGCCCAGATTGGGTAGCCCGACGCCCACACTTGGAATTTGCCCACATGCCTCGATATTTAAACGAAACAATGCCGGTGCGTTGGTTATGGGGGAAAAGTTTTAATTAAGTTACTCTTGTGGGGTTTAAAGATCCAGTGTCGTTTTTGGGTATTCCGATCAGAGATCGGTCAGAGCATACTCCGGCAAGGAGGGAAGGGAGTTAATTAATTAAAGGGGTGTGTGTGTTGAAGATTTTATTAAGTTAATTAATTAAACTCTCCGACAGAGAGCGCTCTTGACCTTGTCTTATGACGAAGGTTCAAGAGTCTTATTTAATCTAGATGAGACTAATGCAAGGATGATGCAAATACTAAGATGCTCCCCGATAGAGAGTGCTCTTGACTTGTGTTTCTGCAAGTTCAAGAGTCTTACTTAAGAGTTAATTAATTAAACAAATGTGAACAAGAAGCTAAGATGAGTTATTAAACTCTCCGACAGAGAGTACTCTTGATCCACCTTATGGTGTGATTCAAGAGATTTAACCAGTTGATTTACTTAGAAAGATAATCCATTTAAAATAGAATAATCAACTTAATTAATGAATTAGATGTGATGGATTAACAATTATTTTAAGAATAAGATGTAAATAATGATGAAGACAAGCAAATCTAACCTAAGAATACACAAGTAAACACAACACAAGCCTCCCCCAAATGGGGGAGGATGAGAGTGGGGACTTAAAAACCCCACTCAAACAAAAGTACTTTATTGAAATTATTACAAATTGCCTTTAGGGAATTTAATCCTTGAAAGGGTTTTTCAAATAAAAGCATACAACTCTACTATCATTAAAATTTGCGTAAAAAAAAGGAGAGTACTTTTACTTTTACTTGAAGATCCTTTTGAAACCTGTGAAAAGGGAAAAGAGGAGAAGTTTGAATGAGAGCCAAAAGAGCAAAGGAAAAGAGGGCTGAAACAAAAGAAGATGAGGAAAAGAAGGCAAGAAAACAAAGAGAAGGTCAAAATCAAAGAAAGGGATGGATAAAGCAGCCAACTATGAAGCTAAAGGAGGACAAAAATTGAAGAAAACGGGGCAGCGAAAGACAAAACAAATGGCTGTCATAAAAAAAACAAAACAGGGCAGCGAACAAAAAGTGGAAAAAAATGCCAATAACAAGGTTGAAGAAGGCCCAAAAACTAGGGCAAAAAGAGGCAAAAAGGGAAGGAAGACTAGGGCACACTAGGGCTGTCCAAAATGAAGAAAAGGGATGGTAAAAGAGAGAAAAAACGGGGTAGCGATGAAGAAAAAGTGAGAAAAAGAAAACAAGTCAAGGAAACAAAAGAAGTCAAGGAGCAAAGGGAGAACTAGAGGAAGGAAGTTCGGTAACCAAGAAAGTATTTAAATTTATGGATGGAACCCAAGAGAGAGAGTTAGACTCCCAGCTTTCTTTTTGTATTTTGATGAAGAAGATCTCTGTAGGTCCTGCAATGAAAGTGTTAGATCAAAAAGGTTGCTTGAAGCCTGAGATAGAAGCAGCTAAGCTCACACCCTTCTTCAACCTGTGAAACCTGAAAACACACTACAACTTAACACAAAACGTGAGATCAAAATATATGCTAGTATGCTAAGAAAATTGAATTATGATCAACATTACGTATATACTGATTACTCATGTCCATCAAAATTATTAATCTACTTCGCATAAACAATCAAGTTGAACTACAAATGATTGTTCTATTGTGCCAACAATGGCCCTCTTGAGCTAACAAATAAACAATTTAATCTCACATAAGCATTAAGGAAATAAGGGTTAGAGACAATATCACCTCAACCAATTGCAAAGAACTACCACATCTAAGAGCTCATGGACCTCCAAAGTCTGATCTTTATTAACAAATTAAAGCAAATGCTTGATACAATTTTCTTAGAGTAACTCTGCTACAAAAGTCCATCCTAATAGAGCTGAAAGAGCCTCTATTTATACAATGAGAGAGTGCTCAAACCCTAAAACCAAACCTCATAACCTAACCGGCCTGGCCACCACACAGAGAAACCAAACCTAAGACGGAGAGATGGGAGTGAGGGGAGGCCTCCACCTAGGCAAGGCGCCCCCACTCCAACCCTGAACAACCAAATCAAGCCATAAATGAACCCACACGTGTGGAAGGTGCCCTCAGGAGAGAGAGAGGCATGAGCTATGAAGGAGACATCTGGTGATGTAGGTAAACCACCTTTTAGGTTTGGCAGGAGCCTGTGCTAGGTTTGGGAATCCCACTGATGGTGTAAGCCTCAGTCTTCACCTCGATCAAATCACTAGACCAATGAGTGCTCTCCATCTCATTCTTTAGCTGGAGATGACACAACGGCTAATTGATAATAAATTAATTGCTCACTTAATGCTGACTAAAGCTGAGTTATGACAACTCCAAACATCATAAGTGCTCGATGAGATGTCATTTAGCCTTTTATTTCGCTGAATTTGGATTAATTTGGAGAGTTTTAATTTTCTCCAAAATAATCATTTTTTAATAAAAATTCTTTTTTTTTTCCTTAAAACTGACTTTTTTGAGAAAAAAAGCATTATGTGTCCAATTGATGATCTGAAAGTTGGTTCTAACTGGATGGCTGATTAAGAATGATTTTTGGCTTAAGGTTAGAGCCTTCAATCACTGAATTCGGAGTCCGGATGACCAATTTATTACAAACGGGTTTTTCCATTTAATTTATGGAAAAATTAACCCAAAAAACTTAGGAAAAGTAATTAAAAAATAATTTTTTCCCCGTTCGAAAAAGTTTTATATGTCCAGATGACTTAGGACATGACCATGATCTACCTAAAAAATTCCTAGTAGGTTTATAACACTCAGTTGGGCTCTAATAACCCCCCAAGGCCCAGAATTCAACATTGGGCATTCCAGCTTTGGAGGAAGCGGGAGAAAACCTCGTCAATTATACTCGGTTGAAGGCAAAGCATAATTGTCAGGGGCAAAAAAATCCCTGGAATAGCTTATTTGAGATTCTACGTCTCAGGAGACCGAACCACTCAAAAACACCCTACTAGCACATTTTATTACAAACCTCGCGGGGCCATGGTCAAAATTATTCAAATGAAAAACTGACTAGCCAATATTTGCTAGACATGAAGACGGATCAACTGATACAGTGGAATTAGACATTGAACATGTCTGTCAACCGACGGCTCCTCAGGTAACCCAACTAAGTGCAAAATTAGTGGATAACACAGTGCATAACAAAATTGTTTTTGTTTTTTAATTACTACACTGCTCAAATCTTTTCCCTTATGGTACTTTGGTATAGCGCAGTGAGTAAGTATTCAGGTTACTTTTGAAAATACTCAAACAAAGCATGAAATGATAAAGAAAGACAACTACGCTACCAGCATATAAGAAAACAGAAAAAGGACACCGACACAAATCCCCCAAGGGGGATGGGACCGGGCTTTACCGAGCCTACCCAAACTTGTTTTTATTAATCGGTTACAATGCTTCAGCAGAGAATGCTCTTTGGTCCTTGTTATCTGGGATCCAAAGGCTTACAACATGCAAAGGAAATAGGCCTAGCTAAGGGGAAAGCCTCCTGGGAGCTCCGGATGTTCGAAAAAGCTATGTGGGAAATGGTCTGGCTGAGTCAAGCAATAAAAACTTGATGACCATCCTAAAAAAGATTGTTGGTGACAACAAGAAGGCATGGGATAGTAAAATCAAGTTTGCACTTTGGGCAGATAGAATTACTAAGAAAAGTGCAACAGGAAAATCCCCTTTCGAGTTGGTTTATGGCGTGAATGTGACTTTGCCTATTCATCTTCAGTTACCAGTGTATCAGACTCTGCAAGATTCAGGTTCAGATCAAGATGACTTTCAGAGTAGAATAAATGAGCTGATTGAGTTGGATGAGGTCAGAAGAAGGGCCGTTAATCAGAGTATTAAAAATGAGGATAAGGTTAAGAGGAATTTTGACAAATCATCCAAACCAAGGGTTTTTCAGAAAGGAGACACGGTGTTACTTTGGGACAAACAGAGAGAAAAGCCGGGAAAGCACGAAAAATTTGACAGTTTATGGTTGGGTCCTTACATTATTCATGATGTGGCGGGTGACAACTCTTTTTATCTCAGTGACATGGATGGGGAAAAGCAGAGTCTGCCTGTCAACGGACAGATTCTGAAACTATTTTTCAGTGAAAATATCTGATTCCCATGGGGGCATCTTTGTATCATCACTCTCTAAACCTCTCTTCGCACTTTATTTATTAGTTTAGTTCATTTTCTATATATTACTTTGTACATTATTTTCTGTATATTAGTTGTAAAAAAAAAAACATTTTTGTATCATATACTGCTGCTTATTTTGTTTCATTTGGTTATCTATATACATGTGACTGACTTATCCTAGTTTTTATGCAGGAACCAGAGATTCTAGGTTTCTCGTATGATCGATTTCCACGAAGTTCAGATCAATCACACGTCCCATAGTTGGAGCCAGAAGTTACCGGCTAGGCTGCACCTAGTTGGACTTTCAGTGAGCCGCCAGTGATGAACAAGATACTTGTTCATATTCAGAGTTCAAAGGTCCTTTCAGGCCTCCAGGGTCGTTTTATTTTTTGTAACGCATGTTCATACCCCCTTGGGGAAATTGTAAAAAATGTCCTAGCATTTAATTTTTTATAAAAAGCTCGGCTTCCTAGACTTAAGCATCAAGCCGACTAGCCCAGAGTGTTTTTTCCCTTGGTTATTATTGGTTGTTGAACAAACGACTAATAATTTCTAATTTTTTCACTCACACCTCCAAAGCTGGGGTAGTCATCTTGGTGTTGCGGCCTAGGGAGGTTATTAGAGCCTTCGTGTCGGTGTTTTTCACCATGCTAGGCATTCGAATTGAGTCATATGGACGTGTACTAGGTCCCCCTAGAGTTTAGTCAATTTCCGCAAAAAAATAATTTTTTCGTTT
>LPNX010733387.1:390015-475500 GCA_001517045.1 Pseudotsuga menziesii | reverse complement strand
TGGATGGATGACTTGGCATAGTGGTCCCCTTGGTCACGATTCCTAAGGAGGAAGGCGTCAAGTTAATTTTGGCTCTTGTATCATTTCCTTAACCAAAGTTTGGAGATGATGCCTATGTCCATGTGTTCACCTCTTCGCTGCGTGACTCAACGTATGGCCCATGCCCTTTATTATTGGTGGCTTGATTTGCTGAGTAATAATATCATGGAGGGATTGACGCCTTATTCATTCAATGGTATGCACATGTCCACGTGAGGATCGCACGTATCACTCCAAGTAATGACGTGGTAAGTTGAATTGGCATGTGTTACGTAAGATGTGGCAGCGTAAACTTGGGCTCGACATCTTGACTTGAGAGATTTTGGAGTGGTGGGGAATAATGGAGGGAGGTCGCCTACCTTTTGAGAGGTGGCGTCTCCTCTAAGGTGATCTTCCCATCAAATCAAATCATATCCATTGCGCCAACAAAGAACTGCGAGCTATCCCAATTTCACGCCAACTCCATCTCTAGTTTTGGAGGCGCTCCCTGGTTTGGCATTTTCTATATAGGATGGTCCCTTCTCCTTTGTAGAGGGGATCAAAGGTGGAACCTCTGCTTGTAATATTGTAATAGTTTTCTTGAAGTATTGTGAATAAAAGGCTTTGGAGGCAATTGCTGCGCGGGATCTATGAATGTTTGGATAGAGTTTACTCTACATTTGTGAGGTAACCTGTATTTGTTTTCATGCTTGCATATGTTTGGGATTAACTTGCTTTCGGAAGGAAATGGTATTTTTGTAGAGATAAAAGGTAATTCTTGTTAGGTTACTCTTTTATTGCAAGTCGAGGAAGACTATTTGATATATGTATGATTTCATGCTTGGATCTACATCGTTGTTGTAGTCTCTTTCGGTTTACACAGGTATTTTTTAATCCCCATTGCTAGTGTTGATAATCTTCTGCAGGAAGCCAATGCTGGAGTATTGATGAGCGAATGTGCTCTACCTTTCCTTCAGTAAAATTTGAAAATAAGCCCTGTCCCTCTGATCTCACCAAGGAAGCTTTTTCTGTCCTTTATTTCTTGCTCTACTCTGGGTTCTTTGATTTTTGATCTACAAATTTCTTAAAATTTTCTTTCAGTTTCAAACGTTTCCACATTAGATCTAGCATCTAAAGTCATATCAAAAGTAGATCTGATGTCTAAAAGTTTCTATTTCTAGTTTGCTTCAAAGGTACATTTAAAATTTTAGATCTAGTTACTTTTCCCTTATTTCCGCAAGTTTAAAAATTTTGAAATTTAAAAAAAGCTTGTTGAAAGAGTTTCTATGCATTTTAAAGTTTGATCTAGCATTTTGTGCTTAAGATTTGCTTGCCATTCTCCTCAAGAGGCAAGCAAAGATCCTAAGAGGGAAAGCTTTCTAGCTTACCTCACTTAGTTATTTCCTTTTTTTTTTGTAATCAGTTGTTACTTAGATTTTTTTTGTAAATTTTTGCATGCTGCCCAAATACACTTCCAAAGTGTTTTTGGGCATCTTTCACTAACATATGCTTGCTGGTTTTTAGCAGGCCCATCAAAAAATAGAAGGAAACTCTGCCCGAAATTAGCTTTTTCGAGCATCCGGAGCTCCTAGAAGGCTTTCCCCTTAGCTGGGCCTTTTTCCTTTGCATGTTGTAAGCCTTTGGATCCCAGATAACAAGGACCAAAGAGCATTCTCTACTGAAGCATGGTAACCGATTAATAAAAACAAGTTTGAGTAGGCTCAATAGAGCCCGGTCCCCATCCCCCTTGGGGGATTTGTGTCGGTGTCCTTTTCTGTTTTCTTATATGCTGGTAGTGTAGTTGTCTTTCTTTATCATTTCATGCTGTGTTTAAGTTGTGCAAAAGTAACCTAAATACTTACCCACTGCGCTATACCGAAGTACCATAAGGGAAAAGATTTGAGCAGTGTAGTAATTAAAAAAACAAAAACAATTTTGTTATGCACTGCTAAGTTAAAATAAACCCCCTCGCTTTCCCGAGTACAAGTTCGTGGATAAGGGCTTGCCCGAGTACTGAATTTGGAAAGAGACTCCAGGGTTTTATCTTTTTTCTAAATCAGAAAACTTGTTCTAATTAAAATAAACCAAGACTCCTTCCTCGTATGCTCTACACCGATGCAGCTTGTCTGATCAGTTGGCTGTATCAGAAAGGGATACGAGTTACTAGATCTAATAGGAAAATCCACACAATTAATTTTCTTGAGAACTCGGGAGGTTGCAAAGAGTAATCACTACAGATTCAGGGGGCTACTCTAAGCAGGTCTATCCTCTCCCTGTTGGACACTTGGTATTACTGCTTTAGCACTCAGTTCGAAGGGACTTGACTTGTTGGGCCAAACCCACAATTTACCCATTCCTTAATCAATTCATTTAATAATTTAAAATTTACCAACCGAGACACTGCAATACTTTCACTGAGACTACACTAGCAACCCACTTTTGCAAGCACTCTTTTCATTTTGGCACTGGTCTTTTCTGTTCCTTTTTTGCATAAGTTAATCTCGCAATGTGTCATTGAATTTTGTGTATCTAATTTGAGTGAAGGTGTTGCTAAGGTTAAATTTTGTTGGCGGTAATTGGTAATTTCTTAAATTTATCCATTCCATATTAAAACTCCTAGAATTAATTATTTCTCTCGTAGAGTAAAAACTTTAGATTTTACTTTTTATTAGGGTCCACCCCCGTTGGCTTCACTAGGAGTTGGCCTAGACGGAGGAGCTGAGTATCAGGTGACAACACTTGGCTCGAGCTTGCCCCCAAGGTCGCACCCAGTGGCTTGAATATTTTTGCCACATTACCCGAGGTGCGAATTAGGCGGCAACAGATCCCACACAGAAATTGCCTCCAAAGCCTTTTATTCACAATACTCAAGAAAACTATTACAATATTACAAGCAGAGGTTCCACCTTTTGATCCTGAACAAAGGAGAAGAGACCAACTTATATAGGAAAAGAGAGACCCAGGCGGGCCTCATCAATACTGAAGATGAAGTCAGAGTTTAGCTAAGCTTGAACAGAGGAGGTGATTGACACCTCTCTCACCAAACTCCCTCAACGAATCATAAACCTCCAACACATACTAACCAATGAACACGACTGAAGATGATATCACTCACTACCCTCGCGTGAGTGTACGGCTCCTCCACGCGTGAGATAGTCTCACCAAGAAAATCAAATCTCACCAAGAAAATCAAACGCTTGTATCAAAGCTTTGACTTACGGTAACCTTAACAAACAAGCCAAATCTTAGATGAAGTGGGTAAAGGGGGGTCCACTCTCTTAGTTGGCGCAACCCACAAAACATGCTTATCATTTCACCCCATTTTGACGTCACCCTCTCTCCGTACGGTCCACATGATATTAGCTCCACCAATAAAATATACGTTTTGAATATATTGGTGTATGGAAAACCTTATTACAACCAACCAAAGATTTTTTAAATGTGACACGGATACAAGGGGGTCCACTCACTTAGCTAGCGCAACTCATGAACCAACCTCTCATGATTCCACTAACTTGACGTCCTCCACCAAATCTTAAATATCATATGGTGAAAAAATATTATATGATGAGTGATACCACCACTCACTAGTCAACAAAGTGGGCCATACCATGAGCTTTGAACAACTCGCATGGTGAAGAAACGTGAGTTTAGAACCATGGTATAAAGTGGTAAGTGAATATGCCAATTAAAGTGACGCTTTCTTCTTTGTATGATGTCACCAACATGGAGACAAATAATGCCATGTCACCCCCAATATGTTTTAATATATACTTTGACTTTTTCCAACTTTGTCCTTTATGGCACTTTGTCATAATTTAACATTAAAATGGTATTTTAATGCATTTTTAGCCAAATAATGCCTCACAGGGTGCTCCGGCTGCCCGACTGATGTAGAAAGTAGTCCCAAGGGTAAAGTAGACGCTCCGGGTGTGAAAACGAGTGTCGCCACGTCAGAAACGGACTCCGTATTTGAATTTTATTACAATCTGACGTTTCTTAATCAAACCATTAAAAAATGGCTTAAAAAACGGAAAAAAAAAATTATCCTTTGCGGAAATTGACAAAACTCTAGGGGGACCTAGTACATGTGCATACGACTCAATTCGAATGCCTAGCATGGTGAAAAACACCGACACGAAGGCTTTCATGACCTCCCTAGGCCGAAACACCAAGATGACTACCCCAGCTTTGGAGGTGTGAGTGAAAAACTCAGAAATTATTACTCGTTTGTTCAACAACCAATAATAACCAAGGGAAAAAACACTCTGGGCTAGTCAGCTTGATGCTTAAGTCCGGGAAGCCGAGCCTTTTATAAAAAATTAAATGCTAGGACAATTTTTACAATTTCCCCAAGGGGGTATGAACATTTGTTACAAAAAATGAAACGGTCATGGAGGCTTGAAAGGACTTCTGAACTTTGAATATGAAAAAGTATCTTGTTCATCATTGGCAGCTCACTGAAAGTCCAACTAGGTGCAGCCTAGTTGGTAACATCTGGCCCCAACTGTGGTATGTGTGATTGATCTGAACTTCGTGGAAATCGATGATATGAGAAACCCAGAATCTCTGGTTCCTTTTCCAATTTTTATATTTCTTGGTTCTTCATCAGTACCAATGTTTATTTCTATGTAATCATCCCACTTTATTGCTTCTTTCTTTTTATATCTATCCTGTCTATCAAAAGTGTGCTCCCATTCAATAACATTCATGGGAATAGGGTTTCTTGGTTGATCCTCTTGTTCAACATGAGAACTTTGCTCATCCTGATAGTTGATCTGACAATCGGCAAATTGATGCATATTGTTAATAAGCCTTATGATCTGATCGTCATCTTGAAAAACTTGCAAATGATCAAGGTTATCGAGGATTGAAGGCATGAAATTTATTTCAAATTTTCCATCTCCTTTTACCAATTCCTCTGTGAACTCTAATGTCGAAGCTGCAACTGCAAGTCTATTTGCCTCACTATTTTCTACGCGGGGAACCGCTATAAGGTCTAATGCACTGAAATACCCCATGATGGCCCAAACTGTATTTCGATACTTTTTAAGCCTTTCGCTTTTACATGCAAAAGTTTTCTTAACTTGGGAAATAATTAGATCTAAATCACCTTTGATACTTAACACACTGATACCCATATCTTTAGCAATCTCAAGTCCTAAGACTAGTGCTTCATACTCCGCCACATTATTGGAAGCATCAAATTCAAGTCTGTAAGCAAAATTGAATTTCTTGTTTGAAGGTGAAGTTAAGACTATATCAGCTCCTTTTCCAGTTTTGGAAAAGGCTCTATCAAAACTCATTCTCCATAGCTCATCATACTCCTCATCATTAGCCTTTTCTCTGATGGGTATAAGATAATTGGCATAGATAGCATGGTTTCCCAGGTTATCTGTCTCACAAGTATACTCATTATCTGGCTCATCAGGATCTTCTACATGATACTTTCTTTCCTTTTCTCTATATAACTTGACATGTGCATCTTCAGAAGCAGGAATCATGGCGTAAGTCCAGTCCATTTGAATAGATCCTCCCAAAGATGCAGCCCATTTTCTCGACAACAACATTCCCCATCTATCAGGAACATCTATGACTACTATGTCCATGGTTACACCTATGTCAGGGTATGCTGCTAGTTTGACTGGAAAATTTAGAATTATACCCACGACATCGATTTCTCTTGAATCCATGGCGCATACATTCTGGTAAGGCCTTGAGATAGTTAATCCCATTTGTTCCATGACTTATCTAGTCATGATGTTTGATGACGCACCTGAATCAAGCATGCAATTGTGCAACAATTTGTTCTTTGCAATCAAAGAAATGTAGAAGGAAGGATGATCTTCTTTATTAGGTCCCTACTATGCAAGATAATGGGGACATCTTCATTGAAGTTACTCAGCTTCTTGGAAAAAATTTCTTTAGGTTTATCCTTCTCATTTTCTTTTGAGTTGACCAGTTTCTCTTTAGGCTTCTCAATAGTTGTTTCCTCAAATTTTTCAACTATACTTTCCTTAGGTTCTGCTAAGGTTTTCATAAAAATATCTCTTTGACTTGGAATTTTGAGGATCTCAATTACAGGGACAGAAATCTTAGCACTTAGCAACCAATTACCCAAATCAATGTTTAGATCTAAGGGGGGAGGAGTTTTTACCTTTGGCATGTGCTGACTTGACTTGGTTGGGATCATGTTTTTCTTCTTCTGATAAACCACCCCTTTGTACCTTTCCATAATCTGTTCAAGTGAAGGCTTTTCGCCAAAAATCTTAGTAGCATTATCCTTTTCTTGACTGTAGTCCTTGGCTTGCTTCCATTTTTCTTTTGAAATATGATGAACTTGCCCTACATTGTTTATATAGTCATGACCTCTAGAATGTCCTACAAAGTTATTCATTTCAATTTGTTCTTGTTCCATAATGTAGCAGAATTTTGGACAAGTAGATTCTTCATGAAGTTCATCACAAGGCCGACAATAGGGAGGAACCTCATCACTCACCATGTTGTTTGTTTCAAGTTGATTTGGAGGTCTCTGCTCATAAGGAGGATACTTCTTTTTCCACTCCTAGTTTTGTCTAGGCTGGAAATTTTTATGATTTTGAGAAACCTGTGCTTTTTCCATGTTGTTTATCCTATTCTGCATAGCATTCATCTGGGAAGTACAATTTATCATCATTCGTTTCATCATGTCAGCTACTTCTTTCATTGATTCCTTGCCTTCATCTTTTCCTTCAGGCTCTACTGTTTTTCCTTTGGTATCCTGAGTTTTGGAAAATGAAGTGGTGCCTCTAACAAATCCTGGGATGTTAGACTTTCCTGCAGATTGCATGTTTCTATCAATCTTCTCAGCTATTTCCATGGCTTTCTTCAGGTTGTCAGGTTCTTTGTCTCTAAGTTGGTACCTCATTTCTCTCTCGAATGCTTCTGTGTAATATATGAGAATTGAGGTATCTGATGGTTTAATATCAGCCGGGCATCTGCCCACCATATCTCTGAACTTTTTATTGAACTCTTCTATGGTTTCATTTTTCTTCTTTTTAGTGTTTGTTAAGGCAGCCAAAAGGTGCCTTTTCTCTTTTTTATCCCCCCATCTTTTATTGAAAGCAGTTTCAAATTCCTGGAAGGTCTTGATACCATCGTCATCCAGTGAGGTGAACCATTCAAAGGCATCAACCTCAAGAGATAAGGCAAACAACCTCATCTTTACATCTTCATGGTTGACGTTGTGACACCATTTATTGTAGCACTGCGAAGAAGCCAACAAATGAGACTTAGCAGTTATAGCATCGTTTCCATAAAAAGATGGAACCTTCTCAATGGCTTTATCTGGGATGTTATGAGGCTTCCCAATTACGACAGAATAATCCAGAGGTTTAAATAAAGTACCCATAGTACTATGTGAATTATTTGATTGAGAAGTATCAACAAATAAAAGGTGAATATCTAAGATTGACTCAGATGAAAGATCGTCAAGGATCTTATGAGAAGCTAGCTTGCTTTTCCTCCTATGGTAAACCTTTTCAGGCTCAGGAATGAACTGAAGCAAGCCTTCAAAATTTCTTCTTGTAGAACGCCTTGGTAAAATTAAAGGTAGTGGAGTCGCCGGATGACTTGAGTAAGTTGATTAAACTACAACATTCATCAAACAAAGCGAAAACAAGAATGAAAACTCAAAAAATCGTATTCCAAGAATAGAAAGATTTATCCCCAACAATGGCGCCAAAATGTATTCTGGGAATAGAAAGATTTATCCCCGGCAACGGCGTCAAAATGTTGCCTCCTAATTCGCACCTCGGGTAACGTGGCAGAAATATTCAAGCCACTGGGTGCAACCTTGGGGGAAAGCTCGAGCCAAGTGTTGTCACCTGATACTCAACTCCTCCATCTAGGCCAACTCCTAGCGAAGCCAAGGGGGGTGGACCTTAATAAAAAGTAAAATCTAAGGTTTTTACTCTACGAGAGAAATAATTAATTCTAGGAGTTTTAATATGGAATGGATGAAATTAAGAAATTACCAATTACCGCCAACAAAATTTAACCTTAGCAACACCTTAACTCAAATTAGATACACAAAATTCAATGACACATTGCGAGATTAACTTATGCAAAAAGGAACAGAATAGACCAGTGTCGAAATGAAAAGAGTGCTTGCAAATGTGGGTTGCTAGTGTAGTCTCAGTGAAAGTATTACAGTGTCTCGGTTGGTAAATTTTAAATTATTAAATGAATTGATTAAGGAATGGGTAAATTTTGGGTTTGGCCCAACAAGTCAAGTCCCTTCGAACTGAGTGCTAAAGCGGTAATACCAAGTGTCCAACAGGGCGAGGATAGACCTGCTTAGAGTAGCCCCCTGACTTTGTAGTGATTACCCTTTGCAACCTCACAAGTTCTCGAGAAAATGACTTGTGTGGATTTTCCTATTAGATCTAGTAACTCGTATCCCTTTCTGATACAACCAACTGATCAGACAAGCTGCAGCGGTGTAGAGCATACGGGGAAGGAGTCTTGGTTTATTTTAAAGTTTTAGAACAAGTTTTCTGATTTAGAAAAAAGATAAAACCCAAGAGTCTCTTTCCAGATTCAGTACTCGGGCAATCCCTTATCCACGAACCTCATTAGAGGAAATTTGGGGTCTAAAATGGGCCTTATAAGAAAACGTGCCAAAATATGTTTTTGTGAGTTGGAATTCAAGAACCAATAGAATTTCAATAAAATAAGTCAACCATAATGGTTGAATTGACATATTTGTCATTAAAAAAAACTACTTTTTTTGTTCGTATTTTCGACATATCTCATTGTGTTTTTAGTCAAATTTCGATTGGGAGAGCTCGTTGGATGCGGAATTTGATTTTTGGGGTAGCGGGGTCCGTCAAAAGTATTAAACCACATTTTTTCAGGTATTTCTTGTTTTTGGGGTAGCGGGGTCCGTCAAAAGTATGCAGTGTGGGTACTCGTTGGATGCGGAATCAAATTCCGCATCCAACGAGCTCTCCCGATCGAAATTTGAGTAAAAACACAGGGAGATATGTCGAAAATACGAACACAAAAAGTAGTTTTTTTCTTTCTTCCTCCAAAATTAATCAATATTATTTTATTATTTTAACTATTATTTTATTATTTTCCTTAGGAGGCCCATTTTAGACCCCAAAATTCCTCTAATGGTACTCGGGAAAGCAAGGGGGTTTATTTTAACTTAGCAGTGCATAACAAAATTGTTTTTGTTTTTTAATTACTACACTGCTCAAATCTTTTCCCTTATGGTACTTCAGTATAGCGCAGTGGGTAAGTATTCAGGTTACTTTTGCAAAAACTCAAACAAAGCATGAAATGATAAAGAAAGACAACTACGCTACCAGCATATAAGAAAACAGAAAAATGACACCGACACAAATCCCCCAAGGGGGATGGGGACTGGGCTCTACCGAGCCTACTCAAACTTGTTTTTATTAATCGATTACAATGCTTCAGTAGAGAATTCTCTTTGGTCCTTGTTATTTGGGATCCAAAGGCTTACAACATGCAAAGGAAATAGGCCCAGCTAAGGGGAAAGCCTCCTGGGAGCTCCGGATGTTCGAAAAACCTATTTTCGGGCAGAGTTTCCTTTTTTTTTTTTATGGGCCTGCTAAAAACCAGCAAGCATATGTCAGTGAAAGATGCCCAAAAACACTTTGGAAGTGTCTTTGGACAACATGCAAAAAATTATAAAAAAAATCTAAGTAACAACTGATTACAAAAACAAGGAAACAACTAAGTGAGGCAAGCTAGAAAGCTTGCCTTCTTAGGATCTTTGCTTGCCTCTTGAGAAGAATGGCAAGCAAATCTCAAGCACAAAAATGCTAGATCAAACTTTAAAATGCACAGAAACTCTTTCAACAAGCTTTTTTAATTTTCAAAATTTTTAAACTTGCGGAAAAAGGGAAAAGCAACTAGATCTAGAATTTTAAATGTACCTTTGAAGCAGACTAGAAATAGAAACTTTTAAACATCAGATCTACCTTTGATATGATTTTAGACGCTAGATCTAATATGGAAACGTTTGAAACTAAAAGAAAATTTTAAGAAATTTGTGGATTAAAAGTCAAAGAACCCAGAGTAAAGGAAGAAATAAAGGACAGAAAAAGCTTCCTTGGTGAGATCAGAGGGACACAGCTTATTTTCCAATTTCACTGAAGGAAAGGTAGAGCACATTCGCTCATCAATACTCCAGCTTTAGCTTCCTGCAAAAAATTATCAACATTGGCAATGGCGATTAAAAAATACCTGTGTAAACCGAAAGAGACTACAACAACAATGTAGATCCAAGCATGAAATCATACATATATCAAATAGTCTTTCTCAACTTGCAATAAAAGAGTAACCTAACAATAATTACCTTTTATCTTTACAAAAATACCATTTCCTTTTGAAAGCAAGTTAATCCCAAACATATGCAAGCATGAAAACAAATACAGGTCACCTCACTAATGTAGAGTAAACTCTATCCAAACATCCATAGATCCCACACAGAAATTGCCTCCAAAGCCTTTTATTCACAATACTCAAGAAAACTATTACAATATTACAAGCAGAGGTTCCACCTTTTGATCCTGAACAAAGGAGAAGAGACCAGCTTATATAGGAAAAGAGAGACCCAGGCGGGCCTCATCAATACTAAAGATGAAGTCAGAGTTTAGCTGAGCTTGAACAGAGGAGGTGATTGACACCTCTCTCACCAAACTCCCTCAACGAATCATAAACCTCCAACACATACCAACCAATGAACACGACTGAAGATGATATCACTCACTACCCTCACGTGAGTGTATGGCTCCTCCACGCATGAGATAGTCTCACCAAGAAAATCAAACGCTTGTATCAAAGCTTTGACTTACAGTAACCTTAACAAATGAGCCAAAGCTTAGATGAAGCGGGTAAAGGGGGGTCCACTGTCTTAGTTGGCGCAACCCACAAAACATGCTTATCATTTCACCCCATTTTGACGTCACCCTCTCTCCGTACGGTCCACATGATATTAGCTCCACCAATAAAATATATGTTTTGAATATATTGGTGTATGGAAAATCTTATTACAACCAACCAAAGATTTTTTAAATGTGACACGGATACAAGGGGGTCCACTCACATAGTTAGCGCAACTCATGCACCAACCTCTCATGATTCCACTAACTTGACGTCGTCCACCAAATCTCAAATATCATATGGTAAAAAAAATATTATATGATGAGTGATACCACCACTCACTAGTCAACAAAGTGGGCCATACCATGAGCTTTGAACAACTCGCATGGTGAAGAAACGTGAGTTTAGAACCATGGTATAAAGTGGTAAGTGAATATGCCAATTAAAGTGACGCTTTCTTCTTAGTATGATGTCACCAACATGGAGACAAATAATGCCATGTCACCCCCAATATGTTTTAATATATACTTTGACTTTTTCCAACTTTGTCCTTTATGCCACTTTGTCATAATTTAACATTAAAATGCTATTTTAATGCATTTTTAGCCAAATAATGCCTCACAGGGTGCTCCGATTGCCCGACTGATGTAGAAAGTGGTCCCAAGGGTAGAGTAGACGCTTCGGGTGCAAAAACGAGTGTCCCCACGTCAGAAACGGACTCCGTATCTGACTTTTATTACAATATGAAGTTTCTTAATTAAACTATCTTAAAAAACGGAAAAATTATCTTTTGCGGAAATTGACGAAACTCTAGGGGGACCTAGTACATGTGCATACGACTCAATTCGAATGCCTAGCATGGTGAAAAACACCGACACGAAGGCTCTAATGACCTCCCTAGGCCGAAACACCAAGATGACTACCCCAGCTTTGAAGCTGTGAGTGAAAAACTCAGAAATTATTAGTCATTTGTTCAACAACCAATAATAACCAAGGGAAAAAACACTCTGGGCTAGTCAGCTTGATGCTCAAGTCCAGGAAGTCGAGCCTTTTATAAAAAATTAAATGCTAGGACATTTTTTACAATTTCCCTAAGGGGGTATGAACATTTGTTACAAAAAATAAAACGGTCATGGAGGCCTGAAAGGACTTCTGAACTCTGAATATGAAGAACAAGTCTCTTGTTCATCACTGGCGGCTCACTGAAAGTCCATCTAGGTGCAGCCTAGTTGGTAACAGTATGTAGATGATCTGTTCCTGATAGGTGACGAGGAGCTCATTGCATAAATGAAGAAGAAGCTTGCCACAAAGTTCGAGATGAAAGACCCGAGTATGACGCACTACTTCTTAGGTATTGAGGTGTGGTAGAATCCAGATGAGATTTTCCTTAGCCAAGGGAAATATGTAGTAGAGATCCTTGTTACCAACTTATTTGTACCATAGTTGGATTACCTAAGGAGCCGCCAGTTGACAAACATGACAAATGTTTGATTTCAGTGTATCAGATGATCCGCCTTTATGTCTAGCCAGTTTTGGCTAGTTAGTTTTTTGTTTGAATAATTGTGACCATGGCCCCGCGGGGTTTGTAATAAAATGTGCTAGTAGGGTGTTTTGAGTGGTTCGGTCTCCTAAGACATAGAATTTCAACTAAGGTTTTCCAGGGAGTTTTTTTCCCTTGACAATTATGCTTTGCCTATAGCCGAGTATAATTGACGAGGTTTTCTCCCGCTTCCTCCAAAGCTGGAATGCCTGATTTTGAATTCTAGGCCATGGGGAGTTATTAGAGCCCATCTGAGTATATATAAACCTACTAGACATTGTTAGAATAGACTATGATCATGTCCTAAGTCACTAGGATCCTCGGAAAAATTTCCGAAATTTTTTTACCGGACAAGCCAAATTTTTTTTTTTTTCCTAAGTTTTTAATTAAATTTTTCCATAATTTAAATGGAAAAATTCAATTTGTAATAAGTTAGTCATCTGGAACCCGAATTCAATGATTGAAGGCTCTAACATTAAGCTAGAAATCATTCTTGATCAGCCAAATCCAAGTTTCAGAAGTTCATCCGGCCTCATAATTAATAATTTCTCAAAAAAGTCATTTACGGAGAAATTATTAATTAAAATATTAAAAATGAATATTTTGGAGAAAATAAAAAACTCTCCAAAATTAACCAAATTGAATAAAATAAAAGGCTAAATGACATGGCACGGAGCATTTATGATGATTCCAATAAATATCGGTCAGTTTCAGATCAAGTCTCGGAGTGTAGCAGTTGAACTATCAGTCAGAAATTTGCCCTCTTTGGTCAAATCCGTTTTTGGTTGAAGTGTGGGTTATCTATTGGTTGGGTGATCATTACAAGGGAGGATGAGCCACCTCACCCCCCTTCATTACTTTAGCACTCAGTTACAACCCGGTCGCAGCTCAGTTCAACTCCAAATCATCATGCCAAACTCATTCAATTACTCCGGTGTTACTCTTAGTCTAGTTTTAGGGTTTTGGGTCTTCTCTCATTGTATAAATAGAGGCTTCTTTAGCTCTATCAGGGTGGAACTTTTGTGGCAGAGTTACTCTGTAGAAATTGTATTAGGATTTGCTTTGAATTTTTAATAAGAATTTCAACTTTGGAGGTCTATGAGCTCTTGCATGTGATATACATTTCATGGTTGAGGTGACATTGCTTCTAACCCTTTGCTTTTAAATACTTTGAATGAGATCAATTTTGTTTTGTTAAAGCTCAAGAGGGCCACTGTTGGCACGGTAGGGTAATCATTTGAAGTTCCAAGTTGATTATTTATGCAAAGTAAAGTAAAATCTTGATGAACATGAGTAGTCAGTAATACGTAGTGTTGATCCTGATTTATTTTTCTTAGCATACTTTCATATAATTTGATCTCACTTTGTGTTTGAGTTTTGGTGTTATTAGGTTTCACAGGTTGAAGAAGGGTGTGAGTTCAGCTACATCTAGTCCAAGCTTCAAGCAAACTCTTTGTTTTTAACACTTTGTGATTGCAGGACCTACACAGATCGTATTCTTCTCTTACAAAGAAAGCTGGAAACTTCTCTTTCGCTCTTGTGATCCATCCACAAAAACCCCTTCTTCTTTACCCTTTCCTTTTTGTTTTGCATTGCTTAAGAAGTAGATCCACTCTTTCATTGCTCATATTTAGATTTGTCTTCTTTAAGCTTTGTTAGATCTAGTATTATTCATTAGATCTAGGAAGAAGTTTGTACTTTTTATGCAAAATTTTCAAAACTTTTCTAAGTACAAAAATTTTTTCCAAATTTTTTTTTGTTTGTATTGTATTTCCTATCGCTTTTTAGTATTGTTAGCTTGCTGATTTTTTATTTTTGTGACAGGTACAGCGGAAGTGCTGGCAAAAATTTGAAGATTCAAGGCTTTAAAAAGACTCATTATCCCCCTTTCTTCAATCTCCTTTCTCAGCTCAACCGGAAGCCTTCCAAGGATAGAAAAAGAGGCAAAAAGCATCAAAAGAAATGATTGTAAAGAATTAATAAAAGAGCAAGTGGGATTAAGGCTCCCACACCCCACTTCCCCCATTTGGGGGAAGCTTGTATCGCCATTGTCCATATTTCATTTTCTTTCAGTTTGCTTTATACCTGCAAAATAAATAAATGGTGAAAGTAGAATAGGGTAATCAGTTTCAATTTGATAAAAAGCTTAGTTAGATTTGATTACATTAGTATATTCTTGCTAGTTTCCTCTTATGCAATCTGTTCTCATGCTAGATTAGGCTTGGTTTCATTTTGCTTGCATAAAATTATCAAAAAAGAAAAATTTGTTTGATTATGTTGTTGATTAGTTTATCATCCTTGAAAAGTGAAGTAAAATTTCCTTTGATTATTTACTTGGTTAATGCATTGCTTCTTTACTTTCTTGATAGAGTTTTGCTTGCCCCCTTGCTTTCCCGATTAGGGCCCTAAAAATCCTGAAAGAGACTCTTGGGTGGTTTTGATCTTTATGTTTCCATTTTCTTTAAGGTTTAACGAATTAATTAAGTCTCTTGAACTTGCAGTAACACAAGTCAAGAGCACTCTCTATCGAAGAGCATATTTAGAACTGCATACCCCTGCATTAGGCATCTTAGATTAGCTAAGTCTCTTGAACCACTATCATAAGACGGGGTCAAGAGCGCTCTCTGTCGGAGAGTCTTAATCAATTAACTTAATAAAATTTGCAACACACACCCCCTAATTAATTAACTTCATTCTCTCCTTGTCGGAGTATGCTCTGACCGATCTCAAAATCGGAGTACCTAGAAACGACATTGGATCTCTAATCTTGCAAGAATAATTTAATAAAATTTAAAACCTCGTAACCAACGCAGCGATGTTGTAGGGAATTTTCCAAAGTACTTCATAGTAGAGGCGCCAGAACCCCGATGTCTAAGCTTCTCAGCTAGCTGGTCAATCTTTGCGATACCAGCCTGGGATACTGGGCGAGCCCGACATGTCTTCAACGGAGTGAACTTGGAATATTCTCCCGGCCTTTTTGACAAACCTTCGTTGACACCCTAATCAAGAGCACTTAAAATTTCTTAAAATCTACAAAGAGCACTCGCACAACCTAATATTCACTAGTTTGATCTCTAGACTTGTTATTTAATTCTTTGCGCATTTCAGTATTTTGACTCCATAAGGCACTGGTCCTTTTTAATCTGCATAATTATTTTATTTTGATCAATTGTCTGTGGCCTGTTATTTCTATCTGTGAATGCATAATTAACTATGTCTGGAATCATTCTTATCTTTTAATCTCTTGCTAGCAACGTGGATTGCTTTTGATTTATGTGTCATAATCATAATAAATAAACACCTCTTATCACAATAACTCCTAAACAACATCCATCCGCATCCGTAATCAATTAAAATACTTTAACCACATTGAGCCTTAGAAAACTCTTTGTTAGGGACTACCCCCCTTGGCTTCGTTAGGAGTTAGCCTAAACGGAGGAGCTAGGAGTAGGTGACAGTACCTAGCTCTGTGCTTGCCCCCAAGGTCACACCTCTCTCACTTTCCTAAGTGAGGAGACAGCTTTCATTAGGTTTCTGCTGTTGGTGTGCAATTGGCGGACAACATCTTTTGGCGCCGTTGCCGGGGACAAATCTTTTTGTTCCTGGACGACCTTTGTTTTTTTTAGTTTTTTACCTTTTTTCCCCTTTTTTGGTAGATTTTTAGTCCAATCACTCTCCGAAATTAGACTTGAGTCCACCTGGCGACTCCACTGTCAGTTAACACCTCAAGGTATTCGACTAGAAGAAACTGTGAAGGTTTGCTCAATTTCATCCCTGACCCTGAAAAAGTCTATAGGAGGAGACTGAACAAACTAGCTTCTCGTAGGATCCTTGCAGAACTTAGATCTGAGTCTGTTTCAGACATTCACCTTTTATTTCCAGAAAACTTACAAAATTTTCAAAACAATAACTGTTTCCTTGACACAATGGGTGAGTTCTTTACTCAACTCAACTTTACTCAGATAGTAGGTCAATCTCATGACATTCCTGAAAAAGCTATTGATAAGCTTGTCACTTTCACAGGCACTGATGCCTCTACCTCTGCTAAGCAACATCTCAGATATTTTTCAAAACATCGTGGTGCCTATATTAGGGGTACTGACAAACATGAAGATGTATACATGACCCTTTTTGCTCTATCTTTGGATGGTAAGGCTAGAAACTGGTATGACAACTTGCCGAACAACTCTTTCGCTGCCATAGAAGCCTTCAAGGTTGCGTTCCTTGGAAAATTTGGCAGCAAAAAGGAGCCTAGACATCTAGTCGCAACCTTGACTAGTATGAAGAAATCTGATACGGAAACCATGAATGAATTCAACGATAGGTTCACAGAGTTATCAAATTCTATCCCTGCTACTTATGCTCCTCCTGCAGCTTCCACTTTGGATTATTACATAGAAGCATTAAGTGGCAAGACCCAGTACCAGATTAGAGATAAGGAGCCGACCACATTGCTTCAAGCTCAGAATTTGGCCATTAAAATTGATAAGAATATGCAGTCTTCAGGAGAGTCAAACATCTAGGGTTACTCTGGATCATCAACTCCTCTGAAAACTATGGAACCTAAAGGAAAAGAGCCATCAAACGAGGCATATGAAAAGAAGCTCATGGACTTAACAGAAAAAATGCAAGACATGGAAAGGAAGTACTTAGCACAGATTAAAGAGGTTCATTATCGGGTCATAACTGTTGAAAAACTCAACCTCCACCACCTCCTAGAACCTTCCCTGCAAAACCAACATGGCAAAGAAGAAATCCCAGTCATGAACAGACGCCTCCTCATCAGTTAGAGGCTGCTAACATGGTTGAAACTTACACGCCATTTTGTAGGGCATGTGAAGACCTTCATGAAGAATCTTCCTGCTATTATGCATGCCATGTTCAGGAGCATGGTTTTCCAGAGGGTTGTGGTCCTAAAGCATCATCAAGCGAGCCCAAGTACATAAACTATATAGGTGACATGCATGATATTTCTAGAGAAAGTTGGAGAGAGGCAAAACAATATTCAAGAGAGCCTAAGTACATTAACGCAGTTGGACAGCTCCATCCTGTCACCACAGAAACTCGGGGTCAAGTCGAAGATTATAATCAACAATTGGATAACCTCACTAAAAACTTTGGTACTAATCCTACAAATGAGCATAATGATGATAGTTTGGAAGGTTTACTACCTTGATCATGATCATGAGGAGGGATATAGCCAGAGATGTGATACAAGTGAGGAAGAATCCCTTACATCTGAGATGGATGATAACTACGAGACTTTAATGGAAAATCAAATCTTAGAAGTTTCATGTGATGAGAGTCCTCCATGCTCTCCACCAGATGACAAATATTTGGAAAGTTGGGTCCCATGTGATATCTTTGAAACCCAACTTTTCGAAGAAGATTGTTTTGAGCAGAATGAAGAGTGTAGCCAGGGACTTGATACTAGTGATGAGGCATCTCTCATATCCGACATAGATGGAGATGATGATTATTGGACTCTTATTGAAAATCCAACCTATGATATTTTTGAAAATATTTTTGAGAATCTCATCTATGATGTGTCCAGCGAGGAGAGTGTTTAGTTTGAGACTTATGAAAGTTGTAAAGAAGAAAAGTTAGAGTTTTCATATGATCAGTCAGAATTGTATCTGAGTATCTGTAATAAGGACTTGAAAAAGCAGTGCGGTGAAGAATCAGATGGGATACAACTAATTGAAGTTTTTTCTCAACCATCGTCTTCACATATAGATGTTCCTTATGTTTTGGAGCAGCTTGGGGCTTATACAACGAGTTATTATTTGATAAGCCTTGATAATCAACATGATGGAGTAGTCGACCTGCCGCATCATCTCGATTTGTATATCAGCGCTATCCTGTCATGGATAGAAGCAGCCTGCACGAGCACCTACCAGTTTGGGAAGAAGTTTGACGACATTATTCATGCCTATGATTCCCCATCCAGCCCGCCCTATGAAAGAGACTCTTGGGTGGTTTTGATCTTTATGTTTCCATTTTCTTTAAGGTTTAACGAATTAATTAAGTCTCTTGAACTTGCAGTAACACAAGTCAAGAGCATACTTAGAACTGCATACCCCTACATTAGGCATCTTAGATTAGCTAAGTCTCTTGAACCACTGTCATAAGACGAGGTTAAGAGCGCTCTTTGTCGGAGAGTCTTAATCAATTAACTTAATAAAATTTGCAACACACACCCCCTAATTAATTAACTTCGTTCTCTCCTTGTCGGAGTATGCTCTGACTGCCCTCAAAATCGGAGTACCCAGAAACGGCACTAGATCTCTAATCTTGCAAGAATAATTTAATAAAATTTAAAACCCCGTAACCAACGCACCGACGTTGTAGGGAATTTTCCAAAGTACTTCATAGTAGAGGCGCCAGAACCCCACTGTCTAAGCTTCTCAGCTAGCTGGTCAATCTTTGCGATACCAGCCTGGGATACTGGGCGGGCCCAACATGTCTTCAACGGAGTGAACTTGGAATATTCTCCCGGCCTTTTTGACAAACCTCCGTTGACACCCTAATCAAGAGCACTTAAAATTTCTTAAAATCTACCAAGAGCACTCGCACAACCTAATATTCACTAGTTTGATCTCTAGACTTGTTATTTAATTCTTTGCGCATTTCAGTATTTTGACTCCATAAGGCACTAGTCCTTTTTAATCTGCATAATTATTTTATTTTGATCAATTGTCTGTGGCCTGTTATTGCTATCTGTGAAGGCATAATTAACTAAGTCTGGAATCATTCTTATCTTTTAATCTCTTGCTAGCAACGTGGATTGCTTTTGATTTATGTGTCATAATCATAATAAATAAACACCTCTAATCACACTAACTCCTAAACAACACCCATCCGCATCCGTAATCAATTAAAACACTTTAACCACATTGAGCCTTAGAAAGCTCTTTGTTAGGGACTACCCCCCTTGGCTTCGTTAGGAGTTAGCCTGAACGGAGGAGCTAGGAGTAGGTGACAATACCTAGCTCTGTGCTTGCCCCCAATGTCACACCTCTCCCACTTTCCTAAGTAAGGAGACAACTTTCGTTAGGTTTCTGCTGCTGGTGTGCAATAGGCGGACAACAATCCTAAAGAGATTCGGGATGATGGATTGCAAGGCCATTGCTACAACAATGGAATCAAAATTGAACTTGTTGTGTGATACTACTTCAGAGATAGTTGATGCCATGGTATATAGACAGATGATTGGTTCATTGATGTGCTTAACGAACACGAGGTCGGATATATGCTTTTCGGTGAACACATTGAGTCAGTACATGGTAGAGCCGAGACGTGCTCACCTGATTGCAGAAAAGCATGTGTTGAGGTACTTGAAGGGTACGATTGATTATGGGCTCAAATATGTGACAGATCAGAAGATTAGACTACAAGGTTATGTTGATTCAGATCGGGCCGGTAGTGTCACAGATAGGAAGAACACTTCGGGATGCTACATCAGTTTGGGGTTTGGCATGATTTCTTGGTTTAGTAGGAAGTGGACAAATGTGGCACGAAGTACAATCGAGGCAGAGTACATTGCATCTTGTTTAGCTAGCTACGAGGTAGTGTGGCTTCAGAAGCTACTTGCAGATTGTTTGATCTCAAGTTAGAGGTGACTTGTGTTTTCTCCGACAACCAGAGTTGTGTGAATTTGTCTAAGAACCCTGTGTTTCATGACAAGTCGAAGCATATCGAGATCAAAAACCATTATATCAGAGATATGGTACAGAGAGGAGCAGTAAAGCTTTAGTGTGTGTCGACAAATGAGCAGATAGTCGATGTGTTGACCAAGCCTCTGTTGAGAGTGAAGTTTGAGTACTTTAGGGACACGCTTGGTGTTGTCCAGATCAATGTGCCTCAAAGAGGAAGTAGTGAGCGACATAACACGTGTGAGACGTAGGTAGTCACCTAGTGACGTAATTTGTGCTCCTGGGCGGGTCTCCACTTGAGGTGATGTTGTAGTGGGTAGTTACTTCAATGACTTAATGTGTATTCCTGGAAAACACTCATGAGGATATAGTAGGTAGTCACAGTGGTGACGTAATGTCCTGACTGCTGGTGCTATGTCAAGCATACACGCATGTGCGAAGACGCAGGAAGTCACTCTTGGGTTGATGTCCACATGATGTGACGTTGTAGTGGGTAGTCATTGGGTGATGTAATGTATATTCCTAGGGTACACTCATGAGTGTCGTGTTGCCGTGATGTGCAAAGACGCAGGTAGACACTTAGTGACGTCACATGTTCTCCTAGGTTGTTCTCCACTTGATATGACATGGTAGCTAGTAGTCACTTGGTGACGTAATGTGTTCCTAGGCTACACTCACGAGATGATTTGGATGTGACGTGGTAGAAGGTAGTCGCTTTAGGTGACATAATGTGTATTCCTAGGCTACACTCACAAGATGTTAGTGCGGTAACGCAGGTAGTCACCCGATGACGTAATTTGTGCTCCTGGAAAGTTCCCACTTGATGGATTGCTCGTAGAGAACTTCTTATGATGTACAGATTTGAGAGATGTCAAAAGTCAATGGTTTGAGTATAGAGTTGCAGCAGTTGTAATGATGATGACTGTGTTAGAAGAATACTTTCCTTGTTAAGAGGGATTGTTGAAGACTGTGTAACTTCGAAAGATATTCTTCTTGTATTCTTAATGTGTCTGTTATCACGAATCTTGTAGTTGCCCCGTAAGGTGATCTTATTCAGGATGGCAGAGTAAAGGCAACTAAAGTCTTGACCTAAGATATCCAAGACCTCTGAAATAACTCAGGTGTCACTCTAGTCAAGGATATCGATACTTTGGACTCAGTGACAATACTAAGCCCAGGGGGGGCGCCCGTATGACCAAGATAGCCCTCAAATAAGGAAAATGAGTAGATGACCCAAGGAAACTTGGTGGAATCTCTTAATGGGATAGTTAATTAGAGTTTAAAACAATTACTAAGAGATTTTGAGCATCCAGGAGAAAAGCCCCAATTTTACCCTAGGGTTTAAGCAAAAAAATGAGATCTAGGACAAAACGGTGAAATTAAACGAAATTGGATACTCAAATTGGTTGTTGGATGTAAAATTATGCGAATGAAAGCAAAACCAGCAATACCCAGTTCACGGTTTCTGAAATACCCACTCCTCCCAAGGAGGGTGTCTTCCCCTAAGAAGCAGACCAGTGCTTAAGATGGGCAAATGGAGTCCGATGATCATGAAAATTTAAACTAAGGGGTTTTAATTTATTTCCAAGGTGGGTTATAAGTTTTAAAGCCAGCCGCAAACCAGATCCTATAAATCTAAAAATCGAGGATTTTAAAATGAGAGTTTCACTAGAGAATTTTATAACTAATGGAATAGAAATTTAAAACAAGAGATTATGAGTAGATATTACCTGAAAAATCTTGTAGATTCCTTGCAAATGATGATTTATCTTGTCTCAATCAATTTGAAGCAATTTTGATGAAGTACCAAGTCGAAACGATTTGCCCAATTGAGGTAGCGCACCCCTTTTCCTTGCACAGTCAAACTACTGAAAGTGAGATTTGCTACGCATGAAAAATACATTGGAAATGCAAGAAAATCAGAGTACATATCAAAGATAAAAGATACTATTGAAAAAACCCCTGATTATGAATACGTTTACAACATAAACGAGTTGGGAGATCCACAAAAACGCCCCAAGAGAAAACACCCTTCTGCATGTAAACGCTATCTTCCAAAAAATATTTGATACCCCGGAAAAATATTTCAAATGCTAAGCAAGACAAAATTTTCAATCATAGGCAAGTACATCCCACAAAGAAAATCCAAGAATTTCTGCAAAAATCTCTTTATTCAAATATCCATAGCCAAGAGTGCAAAATTTCCCGATGGGATACAATGAGGGGGGTCTCTCCTTTATATAGCTTTTGAGAGACACAAACTCTAACTTACTTTTTCATCCAACGGTTGAGATTATAACATCATCAATGGTGGAGATTATTTTTACATGGATCAAGCTGACTAAGTCAAGAGGGGGGCGGATTACCTCAGAAAGCCCATTTTTACAACATTATAAATCATTATTTTTGCAAGTTTGACACTTAGGGGACATGGGGGGGTCATTAGGGATCCCCCCCATACATATTTCTAAAGATACAACTTGATTTATACACTTTTATTTTGGCCATTTTGTCCAATTTCACCTTATGGGGGACGTTCTCCCTATGAGAGCCCAAAAAATAATCTAGAACATCAACTAGATGAAACTGGTGTAGATATGTTCAGAGAGCCATAATAAATCATTAAGACGCATTCCCTTGCCATTTCCTTGACCACACAAGCCAAATCGATTTCCTCAGTGATTTTCCTAGTTCAGTTTTTAATGGTACATCCTCTAAAAATAATAAAAATCAACATAACTTCATTCAGGATGAGAACTGGGGAAAATTGACTGCACTAGGTGACCTGGAGACATAGAAGAATGGCATAAGTGACTACTCATACCTCCTGGAACACTGCAATGCTCTAGGAGAAGCAAACATACTACTGTCTGTAATAAAATTTGATCATTTGGCCAATTATAAAGCGATAATAATCACTTTTCTGGACAGCCGGGGCCAAACTCTAAAAAATGAAACCGCAGTATTGGTCTTGGGCATGTCTGGAACAAATATAGACCATGTTGTTTTTTGAGTCACTGCCTTGGGAACCGTGCTTGACTTGGTCAACTCGGTTAACCAGGTCAAAGTACTCAAACTGAAGGTGAGATATTGTTTCAATATGATCTTGTAAGCATCCAAGGTAAGAAATGCTCCAATGGGGTATATTAAAACCAAACTTAAATCAATGTTATTCATAATCATGGTGACAACAAAAATAACAATAGAAGATATACCTGTGCTTTTGAAGAATCTTGAAACTTCCTCGAAATCTGCTTGTTCATGCCATACTTACAAACTGTAAACAATGTGCTATTGCTGGGTGAGGATGGAAAAAAAAGGCAAAGGCAAAGGGTAATGACTTTTGGCCGATTTTGACTCTGTGATCTCTTCCAATGATGACAAATACACACAACCACAATGACATATGCATGACAAATAAACAATAGGGAATGGTGGTGTCCCACAAGTGGATGAGTTGATCTGAAAAGGGTCCATTCAACTTTAACAACATGTCTATGACTCACATCCAAGCTAAGAATCAAGCTTCGTGAGGTTCTTTTCTAGGACCCTTGCGTTGAGTACACAAGAAACTGTAGTGAAGAGATCCTAGGGGACACTTAGAATTAGCTTTACCTTACTCTATCTCACATCAAAACCCACAGGCTCTGTGAGAAATTAATCATTACATTCTGGATAAGATGGCCAACAGTCTTTAGATTTTGCATTTGTTTATCCACTGCTTTATTTAGACCTTTCATAATTTCATTTCATAGCCCTCTTTGAGTTATGTCTAAAGACACAGTTTGCAACTTTATTGATGGGCTTGCATTTCATAATATATAGCATATGACACAATAATGCATGTAATGATAGTAGACATATTGCTTCAAGTTTTAGCTGACAACTCTTCGCGGCAACTAGGGGGAAGATCCGCAGTCAGGACCAAAAATCGGGGGCGACCGACAAGAGAGGTCAATGCTTCAAAACCCAACTCGCCTAAGCTCAGGAACCAACACCAGTGGGTTTCCCTGGCCCAAAAGGATCAAGGCGTCGGCAAATTTTGTTGCACAACTCAGAGCCCAGACACAAAACAACATGGGATCCATCATGCTTGGAGGTCAAAGTGGGGAAAAGATCTTCAATCTCACAGGCCTCAAACAGTCTAAGTCATGGGATAAAATCAATGGATGATATTGAATGGATGGGGACAAGTGATACATGGAACCAACTTAGCACTAAGGTTTACTATTTGTACGGGAATGGCATGAGCAACAGTCTTCACATTAAGTTCCTTGATTAGTCATAACACAAGATCAAGCATTAGTACATATAAGCATAGGTCACCATAATCATCCTAACATGACAATCATAGGTGTTTGATATATATCATAGAACAATATCAAACCAAAGAGGCATATACCTGATCTCACCATATATACCTGTCTCCAACTGATAAGGCCCATCTACAACTGTATGTACCACATCTATTCTGCTAATCTGTTGGAATGAACTAGGTCATCACTGAAATCATCTCAATGGATAGGGAGATCTCAATCTTGGCAAGGAAATACTCTATATTTGCTGCAAAACAAAGGCTCTTAATGGCTCATGCTACAAAAATGATCCATGTTGTATCCCCATCATTAAGTCTGGCTCAGAGGAAAAGAGAAAATCTAAATGCTGCATCATGGTAGCCCAGCTACAATATATGTGATAACATCTGGCTCCAACTGGGACAAGTTCTCTAAGGGAGAGAGCGCTTGAGAACCTCAGAAATCTCTGGTCTGCAGCACCATCTCAGCAACAAATATCCAACACTTTAACTTTCTTCTTCCTCTTCAGGTGTTACATGTTTCTGCACACATGGAAGCAAGAAATACCATAGCAGCATGTATGGGAAAAATATATGCGTAAAATAAACTGACAAAAGTAATGTTGGAAAGTAAATTCTATTCTAAGCAAAATAAACTAATGCAAAACACAGACTCATAAGACTTAGGACACATGCAACACTCGAAAAATAAAAGATTTCAAACTACTGCTCAAAGGAGCTTATTCAATCCTACCTACCCTAATCTAACCAATTAGGAAAGTGTTAAGTAAAATGATAGATCCAATGTAACCACTTGCTAAAATGATCGATTGTTCTTTCTTTACAATTAATGACCCAACAAGCCAGAGATGGTTTAGAAGCAATGTATATGAAAATTAAAACCATTCTAACTTACTGTTTGAAATTCAAAGAAAGATCTGGAATGAAATCATGCCAAGGCTGAAATTGACTTTTGAGAACCTCATCCATCAAGATACTTGTTACCAACTATTTTGTACCATAGTTGAACCTCCTGTTGAGCCGCCATCTGATGAACATGGTCAATGTTCATATCTAGTGCAGCAGAACTTCAAAATGTTTTGCCTAGCCAATTTTGGCTAGTCATTTTTATTTTTATGCTGAAATGACCATGTTCCATGGGGTTTTTGTAATAAAGTGTGTTAGTAGGGGTTTTGAGTGGCTCGGTGCCCTAAGACGTAAAATTCAACTAAGGTATACCAGGGAGTTTTTCCCTTGTTGATTATGCTTTTCCTATAGCTGAGTATAATCAATGAGTTTTTCTCTTGCTTCCTCCAAAGCTGGAATGCACATTTTGAATTTTCTGCCTTGAGAGGTTATTAAAGTCCAACTGACAAGAATGAACATACTAGACACTAGTTGTATGTTCTATGGTCATTTCCTAGGCCTCGAGATGCATTAAAACAATGTTCGAAAGAAATTTCCCGGATGCATGGTGATTTTTAATTTTTAATTTTTTTACTATAGAGAATTAATTAAAATTTTCAATTAATAAAACCATTTTGACCATGGTTTAATTGAAAAATTTTAAATTGTAATAATTAAGTGGTCCACGGGTTGTTTTTGGCAAATAAAGACTTGTTTTCTAAGCCAAAACACTCATTTAACCCCTAAACACACTTATCCTAAGTTTCAGACTATCATTTGGCCTTGGAATTAATATTTTCTCAAAAAACCCAAAAAATGAGAAATATTAATTAAAATAATAAAAAATAATAAATTGGAGAAAATCAAAAATATCTCCAAAATTGGCCAAATTGAATAAAATAAAGGGCTAATTAGCTCGACATAATTTATCGGAGATTATTCCAATCAGCATCAATCACATCTAGATCGGTTTTCAGAGTGCAGCAGTTAGCTTTCAGTCAGAGATTGCGCCCTCTCTCCTCATGTGGGTGAATTGGCTTATGTGGTGTTCATCTGTTGGCTTGGTGACAAAACCGAGGGGGATTGAGCCACCTCACCCCCCCTCTTTATTCCATCACCCAGTTACTCATCAGTCAGGCTTCAGTACATCATTAAATCAACTGCCAGCTTCATCTCCTCCAGGGTTTGCGCCTCCTCTCTTTTAGCTCACGCTTTCATGGTTGGAAGGCTCTTATTGGTTGGAGAAGGTTCCAAGGAGGATGAGTGGGGGGCGCCTTGTCTAGGTGGAGGCCATCTCCCCACCTTCCAAATCTCTGTGTTAACTCCTAATCTTCATGTCAAGCTCATTTAATTGCTCCAGTGTGCTCTTCTAATGCCGAGTCCTGACTTAGGGTTTTAGCTTCTCTTTTTTGTATAAATAAGGGCCTCTTCTTCCCATTTGTGTATGGAGAATTTGCAAGAGAACTCTGCCAAGATTGTAACCGATATTTGTTAATAGAATAAAGTGACTTTGGAGGTCTATGCATGGGCTTTTGTATGAGATTTTCATCTTGCGAGGTGATCTCATTCTTACCCTACTCTCTTTATTTAGTAAATATTTGATCAATGTTAGCTCATGAGGGCTATAAATCTAGCATGGTAGGGTAGCCATTTAATGTCTTAACTTGGTTATCTATGCAATATTCATTATATGTTTGAAGCGGGAAGGAAGTAGTCAGTTATACCATTGCTTTTCAAATATTTATTTTGATTATTACATCCTAGCATTTGATCTCGTTTACTTTTATTGAGTTGTTTTGGTTTAAGGAATCACCAAAGGAGGAGTGGTAGAAGCTCAACCAGTTTCTCATCAAGAGTTCTGTTGCCAACTTTTTTGTACCATAGTTGGATTAGCTGAAGAGCCGCCAGCTGACAAACATGATAAATGTTTGTTTCCAGTGTATCAGATGATCTGCCTTTGTGTCTAGCTAGTTTTTGTTTTGAATAATTATGACCATGGCCCCGCGGGGTTTGTAATAAAATGTGCTAGTAGGGTGTTTTGAGTGGTTCAGTCTCCTAAGACATAGAATTTCAACTAAGGTATTCCAGGGAGTTTTTTGCCCTTGACAATTATGCTTTTCCTATAGCCGAATATAATTGACAAGGTTTTCTTCCGCTTCCTCCAAAGCTGGAATGCTCGATTTTGAAGTTTGGGCCTTGGGGGGTTATTAGAACCCAACTGAGTATGTATAAACCTACTAGACATTATTAGAATAGACTATGGTCATGTCCTAAGTCACTAGGACCCTCAGAAAAAATTCTGAAAAATTTTTACCAGATGCGTCAAATTTTTAATTTTTAATTTTTTTAATTTTTCCTAAGTTTTTAATTAAATTTTTCCATAATTTAAATGGAAAAATTCAATTTGTAATAAGTTAGCCATCTGGGGTCCGTTTTCAGTGATTGAAGGCTCTAACCTTAACCCAAAAATCATTCATGATCAGCCAGCTAGCTAGCTCCAAGTTTAAGATCATCATTCAGCCACATAACTCATATTTTCTCAAAAAAGTCAGTTTTGGGGAAAATATTGATTAAATAATAAAAATGATTATTTTGTAGAAAATCCAAATATCTCCAAATTAATTCGAATTGAGCGAAATGAAATGCAGAATGACATGGCATCGGGCATTAATGATGATTGGAGTTAACATTACTCGGCTTCAGTAAGCATTCAATGAGCATTGAGTCCTCATCCACTTGGCCAATTTGCCTCCTTCAGTGATGATCACGCTTGGGTGAGTTGGAGCTTGCTCATTTGCCGGGTGATTTGATCGAGGTTGAACTGAGACATGTATTGATTGATTGCTAGGTATGGGCTCCTCCTTACCTAGCTATGAGCCTCTCCAAGCCTTCACGCCTACCTCTCCAAACCCTCACGTGTGCTCTTCCTCTCATTCACGCCCCAGCCTTGGAGACTCACGATTTTGATGAGGGTGGGCTCATTTGGCATGGAGAGTGGATGGTTAGGGTTGGAGTAGGGGCGCGTTGCCTAGGTGGAGGCCTCCCCTCACTCCCAGCTTGTTTACTTTAGGTTTGGCTCATCAGACATGGCTAGATCATTAGGTTTGCACCCTCCCTGCGTGGTGTGGTATTAGGGTCTAGGCCTTTTCTCATTGTATTAATAGAGGCTCCTTTAGCTCTATTCGGATGGAACTTTTTTGTTGGAGTTACTCTGCAAAAATTGTATTAAGCTTTGCTTACATTTGATTAATAAGAATTTCGACTTTGGAGGTCCATGAGCTCTTTGCGTGTGGTGAATGTTTCATGGTTGAGGTGATACTACTTCTAACCCATTATTGTTTTACTTGAATGAGATCAGTTTATTTGTTAAGCTCAAGAAGGCCACTGTTGGCACGGTAGAGTAGTTGTTTGTAGTTTCAAATCAATTATTTATACAAAGTAGGTTATAATCTTGATGAATATGAGTAGTTAGTTTTACGTAATATTGATCTTGATTGAACTATCTTAGCATACTTTTCATGTATATGATCTCACTTGTATCTAAGTTTTGTTATTAGCAGGGTTCACAGGTTGAAGAAGGGTGTGAGTTCAGGTACATCTAGCCCAAGCTTCAAGCAACCAGTTATTTAACATATTGTGATTGCAGTGCCTACAAGGATTGTGTTTTTCTCATTTGAAAGAAAGCCGGAGTCTTCCTCCATCCCTTGTGTTCCATCCACAAGAAACTTCTTTCTCTACACTTCTCTTTAAATTTTTTTTGCATTGCTCATGAAATAGATCTAAGCTTTCAATACTCATTATTCAGATGTGTTTTTAGGGCTTTGTTAGATCTAGGGAAAATTTGTACTTTGCATGCAAAATTTCAAAAAAAATTCGAAGTATAAAATTTTTCCAATTTTGATTTTATTTTTGCATTGTCTTTCTTACCATCTTTTAGTAATATATGCTTACTGATTTTTTACTTTTGTGACAGGTACAACGGAAATGCTGGCGAAATTTTGAAGAATCAAGCCTAAAAAGACCCATAAATTCCCCTTTCCTCTTTCCCTTTTCTATAGCTTGCTCCAAAGGCCTTCTAGGAATAAGAAAGGAAGCAAAAAAGGCATCAAAAGAAAGCATTGTAAACAAATTAATAAAGAGCAAGTGGGATTACGGCTCCCACACCCCTCTTCCCCCATTCGGGGGAAGCTTGTATCGTCTCCTCATTTTCATGCTTTGTTTCATGATTTGTTAAAAGTAGAATAGGATATAATAGTTTCAAATTGTTAGAGTTTTGTTTTTCATTGAAGTTAGATAGTTTATTTCTTAAATGTTCATTTTGCATAAAAATAGAAAAGATAAAAAAGTCTCCTTATTTATTCACTTAGCTAGTTCGAAGTTTTGCTTACCTTTTTTGATATGACATTGCAAAAAACCTAAAATCACCAAAATCTCTTGAATCTCACCATAAGGTGGATCAAGAGTGCTCTCAATCGGAGAGTTGCTTTTTGTTATCTTTTGTTTTGTTTACTTACCCCCATGCTCTCCCAATTAGGGCCTAAAAAACCTGAAAGAAATTCATGGGTAGATTAGTTTTTTAATTTTTTTCTAAAAATTTTAATCAATTAATTACTAAAGTCTCTTGAACTTACCGTAACCCAAGTCAAGAGCACTCTCTATCGGAGAGTATAGTTAGATTTGCATTATTCTTGCATTAGGCATATAGAATAGCTAAGTCTCTTGAACCTCTGTCATAAGACAAGGTCAAGAGCGCTCTCTGTCAAAGAGTTCTAATTAATTTACTTAATAAAATTTGCAACTCACATTCCCATAATTAATTAACTCCGTTGATTATCCTTCACCTAGTATGCTCTGCCGACTTTCGGATTGGGCTCGTACTCAGAACAGTGAACGGACTTGCTAAGTTCGCAAAGAAAAACATGATAAAATTTATCCCCATAACCAACGCACCAGTGTTGTAGAAAATTTCATAAGTTTTTCTTAGTAGAGGCGCCGGAACTCCCCGCTGTCTAAGCTTCTTAGCTAGCTGTTCAATCTTTGTGATACCAGCCTGGGATATTGGGCGGGCCGTCATGTCTCCAACGGACTAACTTAGAACATTTTCCCGGCTATTGAAAACCTTTCGCTGAAACCATAAGCAAGATCATTTAAAACACTTAAAACATACCAAGAGCACTTGCACAACATTACATCCACTAGCTTTATTTCAGGACTTGGTTATTTCTTAAGGCATTGCAGAACTTTGACTCCATAAAGGCATTGGTTTATTAATCTATGCATGACTGTTACATCTGGATCACTTGTCTTTAGCTTATTTAAATCTTTATCTTTGAATGCATCGTTATCTTATAAAGTCTTGATATATTGTTCATCTTTTAATTCAGTGCAGCAACGTGGATTGCTTTTTTCTTGTGCTTGAAATCAACAATTTTAATCATTTCTAAACACAATAACTCCTAAACAACACCCATCCTCATCCATAACCATTAAAAACAATTTAACAACTTAAGAGCCATAGAAACACTTTTGTAGGGACTACCCCCCTTGGCTTCGTTAGAAATTAGCATAAACGGAGGAGCTAGGAGTAGGTGACAGTACCTAGCTCTGTGCTTGCCCCCGAGGTCACACCTCTCCCACTTTCCTAAGTGAGGAGACAGCTTTCGGAAAGTTTCTGCTGCTGGTGTGCAATCGGCGGACAAAATCTTTTGGCGCCGTTGCCGGGGACAATTTTTTTGATACTGGACGACCTTAGTTTTTTCTAGTTTTTACCTTTTTGATAGATTTTTTAGTTTAATCAACTTGCTGATCTTAGACTTGAAATCCATCTGGCGACTCCACTGTCTTTAATTTTGCCAAGGTATTCAACCAGAAGAAACTCTAAAGGTTTACTTAGTTTTATCCCTGAGCCTGAAAAGGTTTATAAGAGGAGACTAAATAAACTTGCTTCTCGTAGGATCCTTGAAGATCTTGGATCTCAGTCTTTGTCAAACATCCATAGTTTATTTCTAGAAACTAATTCTCAAGAAAACATTAACACTAGTGTTTCCGACATAATGGGTGAGTATTTTACTAAACTCAACTTTTCTCAGATAGCAGGTCAACCCCATTGTCTTCCAGACAAAGTTGTCGAGAAACTCCCGATGTATACCGACACTGATGCCACAACTTCCGCCATGCACCTCAGAAACTTTTCTAGATGCATCAATGCCTATGTCAGTGATCCTGTTAGCCAACATGATGATGTCTACATGAAGTTATTTGCTCTATCTTTGGATGGAAAAGCCGGCGACTGGTATAACAATTTACCAGACAATGCTTTTGATACTCTAGCTGCTTTCGAAGCCTCTTTCACCAATAAGTTTGGTGAAAAGAAAGAACCTCGACATCAACTTGCATCCTTGACCAACATAAAAAAGAAGGATACAGAAACGATGGATGAGTTCAATACTAGATTCACTGAATTGTCAAAAGCTATCCCTACTGCTTATACCCCAACTACACCAACCATTCTGGTCTATTACATTGAGGCACTTAGTGGCAAGATGAATACCAGATAAGAGACAAGGAGCCTGCTAACTTGGTCCAAGCTCAGGAAATCGCAATTAAAATTGACTTGAACATGCAGTCATCAGGTGAATCCAACCTCCAGGGTTATTCAACGTCTTCAACACCATTGAAAATTAATGAACCTAAAGATAAGGATCCTTTATCAGCTATGAATGATTCCTATGAAAAGCAGATGATTGAAATGAAAAGGGAAATGAAGAAAAACATGGAGGAAGTAGAACAGAAACACTTAGCGCAGTTAAAGGAGATACAGAATAGGGTCATAACAATGGAAAGAACTCAAACTCAGCCTGCTCCTAGAACCTTTCCTACCAAGCCAACTTGGCAAAGAAAGCCTCCCAACCATGAGTAGAGGCCTCCTCATCAGTTAGAGGCTACTAACATGGTTGAGAAGTATAAGCCATTTTGCAGAGCATGCAGAGATTTCCATGAGGAATCCGGTTGCCACTATGCATGCTATGTTCAAGAGCATGGTCACCCTGAAGGTTGTGGTCCTAGCACGTCAACAAGCGAGCCTGATTACATCAACAACATAGATGACATCCCTAGCATCTCCATAGGAAATTGGCCACAGGCCAATTGTTATGAAAATAAAGTTGACAATTTAACTCAATACTATGGAGAGATGCCTTTAGCCGAGCAGATCAACAACACTCAAAACTTCAAAGGAATAACTTATCAAAGAAAAGCAAGAGAGGGGTCTTCTGCACAAAATGTTCCCAAGGTAATAGCTCCTAATCCTCCCAAAGAAGTAGAAACTAAAGAAATTGTTGATTTAAGTTTTGAATTAGGTAATTGGCTAGCAAATACAAATATAAAATTTCCTGTTCCAGACCTTGAATTATGCAAAATCCCTGGCCAAAGAGAGAGACTCTTGAAAATCCTAGATCCTCCAAGTAATGTTGATCCTCAAACTGAAGAAAGTCCTTCAAATCCTGTAAAGCCTCTTACCCCTAAGAAGGTCACTTTTTTTTATACCATGGAGCGAACCTCAAATAATGTCTTTGTCGATCCACCTATAGTTCTACATACTAGGGACCCAAGAAAATAAGATCATCCCCCTTTTTATGTATCATTGATGATTGGTGATCTTCTTCTACACAATTGTATGTTAGACTCACGATCTAGTTCCAGCATCATGACCAAAAAAGTCATGCAGCAGCTTGACTTAAGAACTACAAGGCCATACCAGAATGTATGTGCCATGGACTCTAGACCAATTAAAGTTGAAGGGATGATTGAGAATCAGTTAGTTAGATTGGCTAAGTATCCAGATATCCAGATCACCATGGGCATCCTTGTTATTGATGTGCCAGACAAGTGGGCGATGTTGCTTTCTAGGAAATGGGGTGTCACTTTGGGAGGATCAATTCAAATGGATTGGACTTATGCCACCGTACCAGCATTAGAGTTTTCACTTGTAAAGTTGTATTCTGAAAAGGAAAAAAGACACCATGTTGAAAACCCTCAAACACCATTGAATGAGTATGCTTACCACATTGGTGAACATGGGACCTATCAAATCAACTCCACCTTCTTGGAACCCCTCCAAGAAGAAATAAAAAATGAAAGACTTAGGGAATTATGGAGGATGAATTTTGATGGTGCTTACTCTAGAACAAGCAAGGGGGTTGGTGCTGTCATTATTTCACCACAGGGTAAGGTTTTCAACTTTGCTTTCAAATTGGAATTTGAAGCAACGAACAATGTGGTGGAGTATGAGGCACTTCTACTAGGCATTGAGATTGCCAAGGACATGGGGATCAAGATGCTTAGTATTAAAGGGGATTTTGACTTAATCGTCCAACAAGTTAAGGGTCAGTTTGCATGTAAGTGTCAAAGACTTAAAAAATATAGGAATGCAATCTGGGATACAATGGAATTCTTTGATGCCCTTAATATAAGAGCAATCCCTAGAGATCATAATAGTGCCTCCGATAAGCTTGCAGTTTCAGCGTCAATTCTTCAACCATCGGATGAGATGTTAGAGGGGGATTGTCCTTTAGAGATTAACTTCAGACATTCTGTTCCTGATAATGTAGAACATTGGCAGGTCTTCAGAGATGATGAGCAAATTTTGAGATTTATTCATAATGTCGATGAATTCCTAAACTTTAAAGTAAATGATCAGGAGGAAAATAAAGAGTACCATGGAGAAGGCGACCAGTTTAATAATCCTATCCCACATGCTCTAGTTTCTTTAGAAAACATCTTTGACAGACAAGACAGAAAAAAGAGTAATGTTGAGCAAATGAAACTGGGGGATTACATTGAAATCAACATTGGAACGGAAACGGAACCTAAAATAATAAAAATTGGAAAAGGTACTTCCAAAAAAGAAAGGAACAACCTTATAAACTTGGTCAAAGAGTATAGGGATGCATTTTCCTTTACTTATGACAAACTCAAAGCATATAGGGAAGATGTCTTTCAACATACTATTCCCTTGAAACCAAAGTGTCAAAAGGGCAAGCTTTTCAAGCAAAAACTTAGGCAAATAAATCCTAAGTTAGCACCAATCATAAAAAAGGAGTTAGAAAAAATGTTAGCAGCAAGAATAATAGCTCCTACAGGACATTCAACATGGTGTTCTAACTTGGTTGTAGTTAGAAACAAGAACGGGAGTTTAAGGATATGTATAGATTTTAGAAATCTAAACATAGCATGTTAGAAGGACAATTACCCCCTCCCCAACACGGGGACCCTCCTCCAATGGGTCACTGGATCAAGCATGATGTCGATGCTAGATGGTTTTTCTAGTTATAATCAAGTAGTCATTCAAGAAGAGGATAGGCATAAAACCACTTTCACAACTCCTTGGGGCACTTTTGAATATCTGAGAATGCCCTTTGGCCTTTTAAATGCAGGAGCTACTTTCCAAAGGGCCATGGATGATGCTTTCAAGGATTTGATTGGTAAAATCATTGAGATATATCAAGATGATCTCACTGTATTTTCGAAAGAAAGATCCAGCCATGTTGGTCATCTTAGGTAGATTTTTTAGCGATGTAGGAAGTATGGTATTTCTTTGAATCCGACTAAGTCAGTTTTGGGCATAGAAGAAGGAAAACTCTTGGGACACATCATCAATAAGGACGGTGTCAAGATTGACCTTGAAAGAATAGAGGCCATAAGAAAGATTCCCCTTCCTAAGAACGTAAAAGCCCTCCAATCCTTCAATGGTCATATAAATTTTATCAGAAGATTTATTCCTAACTTGGCCGAAGTAATGAAACCTATGCAGGCCTTACTTAAGAAAAATGCCAAGTTTGTATGGACTACTGAAGGAAGGGAAGCCTTTCATTCTATAAAGAATGCCATTACCAGGTCTCCAGTCTTAGTCAACCCGGATTATGCGAAAGATTTCATGATCTTTTCCTTTGCGTCAGAAGACACTATTGCCGGTGTGTTGCTCCAAAAGAACTTCGAAGGGTTCGAGCAACCTATAGCATTCATGAGTAGAGCCTTCCAGAACTCCGAATTAAAATATACCATCATGGAAAAGCAGGCTTATGCCTTGGTTAAGTCTTTAAAACATTTCAGGACCTATATTGGGTATTATAAAGTTATTGGATATGTTCCCCACACTGCAGTGAAAGATATCCTGTCTCAACAGGATTGCTTAGGAGCTAGATGCACATGGGTGTCCAAGATCCAAGAGTATGACCTTGAAATAAAGCCCACTAAGTTAATCAAAGGTCAGGGCCTTGCCAAAATGCTTACCCAAAAGAATGAAGAAGGTATTGAAATGATTGCCGAAAATAATGTTCCTCAGCCAACCATGACTCCTTCCCTTCAAGAGCTTGACAATCATTGGTATTCTGATATCATTTTCTTCCTTCTCCATCTCACTTGCCCGTATCACCTCAAAGGTCACAAGCATAGGGCTTTGAGACTTAAGACTGCTAGGTATTTCCTTACCCAAGAGGGTCTGGGTTGGAGGAACCCAGATGGTATCATACTTAGGTGCATAAACGAACAGGATTCCAAGAAAATCTTGGCAGAATTTCACTCAGGATTTTGTGGAGGCCATTATGCAGCAAATACAGCTGCTCACAAGATCTTGAGAGCTAGATATTATTGGCCCACCATTTTTGCAGATGCTCACAAGCATGTCAAGTGTTGCCAGGAGTGTCAGCTATTCACTGGAAAGCAGAAGTTGGCTGCGCTTCCCCTTACACCTGTTGTGGTCCTTGCCCCCTTTCAGCAATGGGGGATTGATTTTATCGGCAAATTTAAGGATAATTCCAGCAATGGTTTTTGTTGGATCCTTACGGCAATCGATTATTTTACCAAGTGGGTAGAGGCCATACCCACTAAAAATGCCATTGAGAAGGTTGTTAAAGATTTCATCGAGGAAAGAATCATCACCAAATTCAGAACTCCCCTAAAAATAACAACCGATAATGCCAAGGCTTTCAGTTTCGAAAAAGTAAATGATCTCTGTTTTAAATATGGCATTATCCTATCCCACTCATCTAATTATTACCCACAGGGCAATGGTTTGGCCAAGTCCACAAATAAAAACCTAATCACTATCCTTAAGAAAATTGTGGGTGATAATAAAAGATCATGGGATAGCAAGATTAAGTATGCTGTGTGGGTGGATAGGATTACCAAGAAGAACTCAACTGGACAGTCACCATTTGAGTTGGTTTATGGACCCACAACCACTTTTCCAGTCAGCATGCAAATTCCGATCTTCAAAATATTAAGTGAATATGGCATAGAACAATCATAAATGGAGCAGAGGATCAATAAGATCATAGAGTTGGATGAATCTAGAAGAGTTTCCCTTGATTAGTCACTCAGACATCAAGAAAGCATGAAGGGCACTTTTGATAAGTCAGCTAGGCCAAGATCCTTCGAAATAGGGGATACTGTTCTCTTATGGGATAAGAGAAGGGAGAAGCCTAGGAAGCATGGAAAGTTTGATAGCCTTTGGAAAGGCCTGTTTATGAGCGACACTGCTGGCACCAATTCCTTTCTCCTTAACACCATGGGTGGTGTTGTCCGCTGATTGCACACCAGCAGCAGAAGCTTTCCGAAAGTTGTCTCCTCACTTAGAAAAGTGGGAGAGGTGTGACCTTGGGGGCAAGCATAGAGACAGGTACTGTCACCTACTCCTCGCTCCTCCGTTTAGGATAACTCCTAATGAAGCCAAGGGGGGTAGTCCCTAACAAAGAGTTTTTTGTTAGACACTAAGAGGGGGGTGAATCAGTGTAAAGCAATTTTACAGCTTTTCTTAACTTGTCACAATTAACTACCAATTCATCATTCCATTAATCTCATAATCATTTCATTTCACTTCATCATTCACATAGCATAAGCATTTAAATCATCAAGAACCATAACACAAAAGAACACAACACCATATAATTTTGTAATCTTTTTGTATTAGTTTTGGTCCGGCTACAACCGTTAGGTAAAATCAGCACCTACTGATATGAAGAGCACCTACTCTGCATCTAAGACCCTGCCTGGTTTTCTTAGACCCTGCTAAGAAGGGTTTGAGGTATCCTAACCTCAAAAACAAGACAAGATTGCTTTTACAAATAAAGCTTACTTCCACATCATCTCATCAATCTTTAATCAATTGTCAACTGTCTCTGCTCATGCTCATCTGCTCATTGTCAACGCTGCTCACTGTCAAGTCATCATACAGCTTCTATCACTGATCATCAATCTTCACTGCTGCTCTCATCAGTTGTTCATCATCATTCTGTCAGGCACATCATTCTAACCATAACCATGAATACAACATACTGTCCATCAAATTGCTGTCAGCATCATCCAACCATCATCATATCAATCTGCTCTGCTGCTTGTCAACATCAACAATAATTATGTTAGTCTGCATGCATCATCACATCATAGCATGTCTCATATTCACCAACTCTGTCATGTCAGTCTGCTGTAGGTGTATTGTTTATGCACCACAAGAAATATGTTGTGTCAATACTGTCATCATCATCATAGTCTTCTTCACTTTGTCACTGATCATAACTTGACAGAGCTGAGCATGTCAAGTCATCAAAGAATTTCAACTTAAACAAAACTTTGTTGCTGGTTCAGACTACAAGTATTCCACTCAGGTTCATAACCAGACAAGTCATAAATCAGACTCCTGTGCAAAATACCTGTGTATGTAACATCTCAAGAGTGTGTAGATTGGTTGCTGCACAAGTGGACCAAAGCCAACTCTGTGGTGTCCTCTATCAGACTCAGTGAACTCCTTTTTGTCTTCAATTCTGGACTCCACAAAGATGCCCAGTTCACTCCACAGATATTCCTTTTGCTGGTGTTTATCCCAAAGGATGAATTTGCTGCAATATTGTCACTGTCATGAAGTTTGCCACATCTTTACTTGAATCAAATATCACTGTCTGCTGCTATAGACCACTTAGAGATAAAGACTGTATATTTAGGGCATTAACAACTTCAATTATCCTGTAAAGAGTTGACTGCTCCTCCACCGAGTTCTTCCTTGAGACAAGAAGACTTCTCTGCTGTAGAACTCATTCCTGTATGCTGCCTTATATGACCAAAATTAAAAACTTCAAAACAAGTTGCTGTAGAAGAACCCAGACGAGACCAACCTCTGTCAGTTCAGGGACTGTATGTTTACTTGCACTTACATATTGATCCCTGTCATCAATCAATCATCTGCTCAACAAGTTGTCCACTTTTGTCACTTTGTCAAATCATTCTTCTGTAGGTGTCACTGTCATCATTCATCACATCAACTGTTGTTCAAGATCATCACTGCACATAACCACTACACTATCTATTGCCAATCAAGTCATCAAGAAATATCTGTAAGTACCACTGGCAAGCAAAGTTTTTACTTTCTGCAACAAGGTCATTCTCTGTACATAGTTTCAGGCTTGTATTTAGCAATGAGAAACTTCTACTCTACAACCTTGCCTCGTCTCAACATGAATGCTCTCTCCCATTGTGAGTGTATTCTACCACACCATTGTGGAACTGACCAGTCTTCACGTTTTCAAATTTACATCCAACACACCCCTTCATATTATGAGAATATAAACTTTGTTTCAAGCAATTTCTCATCCCACGTTTAAACTCTGTGTTAGTACCTTAGGTCTGTAGCCCGAGTTTTCTTCCACTGTCAATTGTGGTTACAGAAATCAGAGAATGAAATATAATTTCAAGGCTTTCAACCTCCGACCTGATCCTTCTATACCCGAAAATCAAGGCAATAAAAAATTGTACAAACATTCTTTAAACCCGAGTTCTGTACAGAGATAGTCTTTTGTTGCGGTAGCATTACTGCTCCCCTTCCCCAAAATCAAAGCTCAAGAACACCCACAAAGATTACATCTCCACCCACGAACTGATTAGAATTTTATCATTCTTCACTATGGCTGCCAAAATGAACCATTTACGAGAGTTTCAGAGCTGGAACTTCCACGCTCTCCACTTCACTACTGATATATAATTTGATATACTTTTTCAAAGATCTCAACCATTTGACAAATCAGACCTTAATCACCTTTAGCTACTGCTGCAAACATACTCGGATGCCTTCATAGGATCACTTCTTTTATTCGGGACCGAGGAGAATGCTAGGTCTTGTCAAGAGCTGCCACCAAAAATTACACCAAGAAAAAAAAGGGTTCACCAAAAATTACAGTCAGCTGTCACCAAGAAAGGTTCACCAAAAATTACAGTCTGCTACCCCCAGCGAATAGAGACTCAAAACTTGGACCAAAAAAAATGTGACTGTTGTTTTTGTTCTTCCACTGCTACCCACAAAAAAAAACCTCAGCTCACTCTCTAAACCAGCCAAAAAAACCTCAGAATACTACTCCTAAAACCCGAAAAACCTCAGACCAGCGAGCTGCTCCACCCGAAATTTCCACACACAATAGTAAGGTCGTGAAAGGGTATTTATACACATTTTTCAACATATTTTTGCTGAGCCGACATGTATGCAATTCAATATTTTATTTATTATTATTTATTTTATTTTATTTTGAAGCCGACCTGACCTCATTTTAGCCGCCCTGACCTCATTTTTTATTTCAAGCCGACATCTTCAAGGTCTTCTTCAAAATGTCCATGGGCTCCACCTCCATGATCATAAACCCTTGATCATAAGCAACCAAGTGTGTGGTTTCGATACCTAAGGGCACCATGTGCAACTATTTCAAGATATTATTTAATATTGAGCAAGCCCCTCATCAAGTGGTCTTATGGATCATAAGCAAACAAGTGTGCCATCATATCATTATGTATATGGATGCCAAATCTTAATTATACACTAGGTCCATCTCCAAGACCTCATGACCACACCATCATGCCATCTAACTATGTCAAGTACAAGTAGTGGGCTCCATGACCTTTGCAAGGGCATCATGGTCTTCATCAGGGATTCCAAGTCTTCATGGGCTTCTTCATCATACCAAGAACATGTTCATGGGTTTCATAGCATGTCAAAGGATTATACAAGGTCATCATCATCATACAAGAGCTCCATGACCCCAACAAGGGTTGTAAGGTCATCAAACCACTTAGTTTGGATCCAAGAACTTCTTCAATTACCTCACCCACGCACGGGGACCTCTATGGTCAAGATACATCAAGACATCACTTGTGGGTTTGCCAGACCTTCTCCTGGGGACCCATGACATCATCATAGCATGAATGACCACAGAATGGGTCATTAATGCTTCTTCCACCCATCTAGGGCTTCTCCAACATCCATCAAGGCTTCAGGACCATCTCCAGGGTCTTCAGCATCATCAGCAGGACTTCTTCAACATCTTCAGCAGGGTGGTGGCATTAATGACATCCTGTGGGACCACTGCAAGTCCATGTTGGCATCAATGACAATTTCATCAACATTTTCTAAGGCTCAATGTGGTTAAAGTGTTTTAATTGGTTACAGATGCGAATGGGTATTGTTTAGGAGTTAGTGTGATTAAAGGTATTTATTTATTATGAGTTTGACACATAAAATCAAAGCAATCCACGTTGCTAGCAAGAGATTAAAAGATAAGTAATGATTCCAGACTTTATTAATTATGCATTCACAGATAGAAATTAAACAGGCCACAGACAATTGATCCAAATATGATAATTATGCAGATTACAAGACCAATTCCTTACGGAGTCAAGATATTGAAATGCGCAAAAAATTAAATAACAAGTCTTGAAATCAAACTAGTGAATATTAGATTGTGCGAGTGCTCTTGGTAAATTTTAAGAATTTTAAGTGCTCTTGATTAGGGTGTCAACGAAGGTTTGTCAAAAAGCTGGGAGAATATTCTAAGTTCAATTCGTTGAAGACATGACGGGCCCGCCCAGTATCCCAGGCTAGTATCGCAGAGATTGACCAGCTAGCTAAGAAGCTTAGACAGCGGGGGTTCCGATGCCTCTAGTAAGAAGTACTTTAGAAAATTCCCTACAACATCTGTGCATTGGTTACAGGGTTAAATTTTATTAAGTTTTTCTTGCAAGATTAGAGATCCAGTGCCGTTTCTGGGTACTCCGATTTTGAGGTCGGTCAGAGCATACTCTGGCAAGGAGATAACGAAATTAATTAATTAGGGGGTGTGCGTTGCAAATTTTATTAAGTTAATTGATTAAGACTCTCCGACAGAGACCGCTCTTGACCCCGTCTTATGACAGTGGTTCAAGAGACTTAGCTAATCTAGAATGCCTAATGCAAGGATGTGCAATTCTAAGTATGCTCTTCGATAGAGAGTGCTCTTGACTTGTGTTACTGCAAGTTCAAGAGATTTAATTAATTTGTTAAAACTAAAAGAAGCACAAAGATCTAAACCACCCAAGAGTCTCTTTCAGGATTTTTAGGGCCCTAATCGGGAAAGCAAGGGGGTAAGCAAGACTCTATCAAAAAGTAAAGAAGCAATGAATTTACCAAGTAAATAATCAGAGAGACATTTCAATTCATTTTTCATGGATGATAAACTTAATCAGCAATTAATCAAACATATTTTTCTTTTCTGATGACTTTTCAAGATAGCAAAAATGAAACCAAGCCTAATCTAGCGTGAGAACAGATTGCATAAGAGGAAACTAGCAAGAATATACTAATGAAATCAAATCTAACTAAGCCTTTTAACAAATTGAAACTAATTACCCTATTCTACTTTCACCATTTATTTATCTTGCAGGTATAAAGCAAATTGAAAGAAAATGAAATATGGACAATGGCGATACAGGCTTCCCCCAAATGGGGGAAGTGGGGTGTGGGAGCCTTAATCCCACTTGCTCTTTTATTAATTCTTTGCAATGCCTTTCTTTTGATGCTTTCTTGCTTTTTTGCTATATTTGGAAGGCTTCCAGATTGAGCTGAGAAAGGGGAATGAAGAAAGGGGGATAATGAGTCTTTTTTAAACCTTGAATCTTCGATTTTTCGCCAGCACTTCCACTGTAACTGTCACAAAAATAAAAAATCAACTAGCTAACAATACTAAAAATTGATAGGAAAGACAATGCAAACAAAAAAAAATTTGGAAAATTTTTTTTTACTTAGAAAAATTTTGGAAATTTTGCATGGAAAATACAAACTTCTTCCTAGATCTAACGAATAATACTAGATCTAAAAAAGCCTAAAGAAGACAGATCTAAATATAAGCAATGAAATAGTGGATCTACTTCTTAAGCAATGCAAAACAAGAAAAAGGAAAGGGTAAAGAAGAAGGGGTTCTTGTGGATGGAACACAAGAGTGGAAGAGAAGTTTCCAGTTTTATTTTGTAAGAGAAGAATACGATCTGTGTAGGTCCTGTAATCACAAAGTGTTAAAATAAAGAGGTTGCTTGAAGCTTGGGCTAGATGCAGCTGAACTCACACCCTTCTTCAACCTGTGAAACCTAATAACACCAAAACTCAAACACAAAGTGAGATCAAATCATATGAAAGTATGTTAAGAGAATTAAATCAGGATCAACACTACGTATTACTTACTACTCATGTTCATCAAGATTCTAATTTACTTTGCATAAATAATCAACTTGGAACTTTAAATGATTACGCTACCGTGCCAACAGTGGCCCTCTTGAGCTTTAACAAAACAAAATTGATCTCATTCAAAGTATTTAAAAGCAAAGGGTTAGAAGCAATGTCACCTCAACCATGAAATGTATACCACATGTAAGAGCTCATGGACCTCCAAAGTCAAAATTCTTATTAAAAATTCAAAGCATAGCCTAATACAATTTCTACAGAGTAACTCTGCCACAAAAGTTCCACACTAATAAAACTCAAAGAGCCTCTATTTATACAAAGAGAAAAGGCTAAAACCCTAAAACCAAACTAAGAGTAACACTGGAGTAATTGAATGAGCTCGGCATGATCATTTGGTGTTGAACTGAGATGCAACTAAGTGTTGGAGTAATTAGGGGGGGTGAGGTGGCTCATCCTCCCTCGCAATGATCACCCAACCAATAGATAACCCACACTTCAACCAAAAACGGATTTGACCAAAGAGGGCAAATTTCTAACTGATAGTTCAACTGCTACACTCTGATACTTGATTTGAAACTGACCGATATTGATTGGAATCATCATAAATGCTTCATGCCATGTCATTTAGCCTTTTATTTTTTTCTATTTGGTTAATTTTGGAGAGTTTTTTATTTTCTCCAAAATATTCATTTTTAATATTTTAATTAATAATTTCTTCGTAAATGACTTTTTTGAGAAATTATTAATTATGAGGCCGAATGAACTTCTGAAACTTGAAGATAGCTAGCCGGTTGATCATGAATGATTTTTAGCTTAAGATTAGAGCCTTCAATCACTGAATTCGGGTTCCGGATGACTAACATAGTACAAATTCAATTTTTGGAAAAATTTAATTAAAAACTTAGGGAAAATTAAAATATTTAAAAAAAAAAAAATTTTGATACGTCTGGTAAAAAATTTTCGGAAATTTTTTTAATGGTCCTATTGACTTAGGACATGGCCATGCTCTATTCTAATAATGCCTAGTAGATTTATACACACTTAGTTGGGCTCTAATAACCCCCCAAGGCCCAGAATTCCAAATCGAGCATTCCAGCTTTGGAGGAAGCGGGAGAAAACCTCGTCAATTATACTCGGCTATAGGCAAAGCATAATTGTCAAGGGAAAAAAACTCCCTGGAATACCTTAGTTGAGATTCTACGTCTTAGGAGACTGAACCACTCAAAACACCCTCCTAGCACATTTTATTACAAACCTCGCGGGGCCATGGTCAAAATTACTCAAATAAAAAACTAACTAGCCAAAACTGGCTAGACACAAAGGCGGATCATCTGATACACTGGAATCAAACATTTGTCATGTTTGTCAACCAGCGGCTCCTCAACTAATCCAACTATGGTACAAATAAGTGGATAACAGGTGGAGAAACATTAAACCTGCCCATGAATGGCCAACACTTGAAGCCCTTTTATCGAAACAACCTCCAAGATGACCAAAGGGTCATCCCAGGTCTTTTCTAAACCCATCCTTGATGTATTTTTTATGTACTTTATTTTTGTACCATATTTTATGTATCATATCCATGTAGAATGTTGTATCTTAGCTTTTGTATATTAGCATTTGTATTATATTTCATTTATATGCTGAAAAAGAAAAAAGTTTATTTCATGTACTTCGATTTAAAAAAAGAAAAAAATTTTTTTTTTTTTCTGGTACTTCATCATGGCATATGTTTTATCATATACATGGGACTAAGACGCTTCTGTTTACATGCAGGTACCAGAGATTCCTGGATTCTCAGGCACTCTCTTTGATCAATAGATCAAGCGAGCACTTGTCCCATAGTTGAAGCCAAATGTTGCCAACTTTTTTGTACCATTTTGCCAACAGAAATGGGTTAGCAAGGTGCAGGCCTATGATTTCAAGATAGAGTATCTGAAGGGTAAGAACAATGTAGTAGCTGATGCATTATCCAAGTGACCCTCTTCATTATCCCTCATGAGCATATCCACAGATTGGAGGTCTATTCTCTTAGTAGAGTACTCCAAACACAAGTTTTCTTGTGAGTTATTGGATGGACAGATCCAGGACGACAAGTACAAAATTATTGATGACATCGTCTATTACAAGGGCAGGATATACCTCGTCCTAGAATCAGCCTTAAAAAATAAGATCCTATAGGCCTCACATGACTCGCCATTATAAGGGAATCAAGATTTCTTGAATACCTACAGGCAGATACGAGAGAGGTTCTCCTAGAAGGGCCTCAAAGGGGAAGTAATATAGCACGTTCGGGAATGCAGCATCTTCCAACAGAACAAGATCGAACACACTCATCCAGCAGGGTTACTTCAGCCACTACCGATTCCAGAGCAGAAATGGGAAAGCATCTCAATAGACTTCATTACAGGGTTACCCAAGCTACAGGTACGAGACTACTTATATGTAGTGGTAGATCAGTTGACCAAACTCACTCACATCTTTGCTTTCTCGTCCGATTACTCAGCAACATAGGTAGCCAAGTTATTCTTTAGAGAGGTATTCAGACTACAAGGGATACCCAAAACCATTATCAGTGATCGAGACAGTAAATTCACGAGTGCCTTTTGGAAGGAGCTATTCAGGTTGGTAGGGACAGAACTTACTACAAGTACGAGTTATCATCTGCAAAGCGACGGGAAGATAGAGATTGCCAACAAGTGGGTTGAAGGGTATCTGCGCAATTATGTAGCAGGCCAACATAGAACATGGGTTAACTGGCTGCACTTAGGGGAGTACTGCTACAATACTACCTATCATATGTCTATCCGGATGACCCCCTTTAAAGCATTATATGGCTACGAGGCACTGAACTTCGCAGATTTAGCTTTTGGAGATAGCAGAGCACCCAAGGCAAAAGATTGGGTAAAGGACAGTCAGGATATTCTTAAGATCTTGAGGGAGAACTTACAGGCAGCTCAGAATCAGCAGAAGCTATACGCAGACAGACACAGGATTGCAAGGAGCTTTCAAGTAAGAGATTTGGTATATTTACGACTACAACCATATAGGCAATCTTCCCTCAAGAAAAAAGGAGCGAAAAAACTAAAACCTCGCTTCTATGGTCCTTACAAGGTAGTTCAGAAGGTTGGAGAGGTGGCTTATGAGCTAGAACTTCCGGAGGAGAGCAAGATTCACAATGTGTTTCATGTGTCCAATCTCAAGAAAACATTAGGACAACACATTGCTCCACCCACCAAGTTGCCTCCCTTAGATGATCAAGGGCTACTGGTACTGATTCCAGAGAGGATCCTACATGTAAGAGAAAGGAAGCTCCGAAACAGGGTAATCCGTGAGTATTTGGTAAAATGGAAGGAATTACCTATGGAGGATGCCACATGGGAAGGAGAACAGGTGTTGCAGCATCCTAGTTTGTAGTTGCATGAGGACAAGCAATTTCAAAAGGGGAGGACTGTAATGTCCCCCTCTAATTAAGCACCAAAAACGCCCGCTAACCTACTTAATTCCTATAGGTTCGAGCGGTTACTGCATGAGAGGGAATTGACTGAAGGCATTTGATACTTAGAGCAGATCAGGACATCCATTTAGTGTTAAAGTCATCAGTCGGATAGAAGAAGCCTTATTATTCCTTTAGGCTTAAAAGTCAACAGCAAATTAGAATTGCATGCATGCAAATGCGAAGCATAAACCCTAAAAGTGACATGCAAACCCTAAAAGCGCATGAGGGTCTATTTAAGAGGGTTATTGGACTAAAGAGACTATCAATGATTATTGTTGATTGGTTTGGGAGTTTTGAGCAACAGCACAGCGTGCAGCCGCGACAGCTGGGGTTGAAGGCGGTGTCTTCAGCTAATGAGGGTTCGGCAGTGAAACATCTGCCCTAGTCTCTTATTGGGATAGATCACCCAGATTTATCCACAGCATTCATCATACACTTCAGTATCCGGAGATCTAGCAAACTCCGAAGGATTATTGGCAGACGCACGTTTTGCAGTTGGAAGTAGCGGGGAAATCACAGAAGGATTCGTTGGGACCACAAAACCCAGTCTTTCCTCCACATGTCAGATTCCTCTTTCTTAGCAGGCCTATCCTACGGCATCTAGTGACTATCAGCCATCAGTTTGCTCATTTAGAGCAGCTATCAGCAAATCAGAGAGTTGGGGGGCGTGAGCAGCGGAACAACATATCAATTCGCTAGGGCACTTGGAGGCAGCCAAACCTCTGCATGTGACAGTCCATCTCTCCGGCAGCAAAAGACTGACAAGTCCACAAAGTTTCAGCAACACCTGACCATTCCTCCTCCAAAAACGTCACCTTCAGTTTGATGGGTGCACACGTGTGCAGCGGGGCGTCAACAGTAGGAGGGTAGCACTGATACTTCACCCATTCGACAGTTTATGCATGCAGCATATCTCAAGAGTATTATCAGCCGAGTTATCAGTGGTAAGTGTTAAAATACCTTTCGGCAAACCCTAACCCTAATTCAGCTAACGAGGGTTAAAAAAACCCTTGATGAGAGTTAGGGTTAAAAAAACCCTAACCCTATTGCAGCTGGGCGTCAACAATAGGAGGGTAGCACTAATACTTCACCCATTCAGCACTTTATGCATGCAACCTATCTTAGGAGTATTATGAATCGAGTTATTAGTGGTAAGTGTTAAATTCCTTTCGGCAAACACTAATCCTAATTCAGCTATATTTTAGGGTATTTTTGCATGGCAAGTTTGCATGCACAATTATTCTGTATTTTTGCACAAGATTGAGTGTAGGAGTTAGTAGTATACACAGTATCAGTAGAATATCAGTATTTAGGATATTACATTTACAGATTTCTGAGTTAAAATATACCATTATGGAAAAGCAAGCCTATGCCTCGGTCAAATCTCTAAAACATTTCAGGACATACATTGGCTATTCAAAGGTCATCGTGTATGTCCCCTGTTACCAACTATTTTGTACCATAGTTGAACCTCCCGTTGAGCCGCCACTTGATGAACATGGTCAATGTTCATATTTAGTGCAGCAGAGGTTTAGAGTGTTTTGCCTAGCCAATTTGGCTAGCCATTTTTATTTTAATATTGAAATGACCATGCCCCATGGGGTTTTTGTAATAAAGTGTGCTAGTAGGGGTTTTGAGTGGCTTGGTTCCCTAAGATGTAGATTTCAACAAAGGTATTCCAGGGAGTTTTTTCCCTTGTCGATTATGCTTTGCCTATAGTCGAGTACAATCGATGAGTTTTTCTCCCGCTTCCTCCAAAGCTGGAATGTTCGATTTTGAAATTTGGCCCTTAGGGGGTTATTAGAGTCCAACTAGTAAATATGAACCTACTAGGAACTATTGGTATGTTCTATGGTCATTTCCTAAGCCCTGGGATACTTTAAAAGTTTGCCAAAAAAAAATTTACCTGCGACGTTGAGTTTTTTTTAATTTTATTTTTTTACTATAGAGAATTAATTAAAATTTTCAATTAATTAAACCATTTTGACCATGGTTTAATTGAAAAGTTTCAATTTGTAATAATTAAGTGGTCCGGGGGGGTGTTTTTGGCAAATGAACACTTATTTTCTAAGCCAAAACACTCATTTAACCCCTAGACACACTTATCCTAAGTTTCGGACTATTATTTGGCCTTGAAATTAATATTTTCTCAAAAAACCCAAAAATTGAGAAATATTAATTAAAATAATAAAAAATAATAAATTGAGAAAATCAAAATATCTCCAAAAAAGGCCAAATTGAATAAAATAAAGAGCTAATTAGCTGGCACGGAGCATTAAAGATGATTCCAATTAGCATCAGTCAATTTCAGATCAAGTATCAGAGTGCAGCAGTTAAACTATCCATCAGAAAGTTGCCCTCCTTTAGTTAAAAATCGATTTGGGTTACAGTGTTGATTATCTGTTGGTCTGGTGACGGAACCGATGGAGATTGAGCCACCTCAACCCCCCCTCATTAGTGCAACTCAGTCTGCACCCAGCCTCAGCTTCAGTTTTGCACCCAGTTGATTGCCAGCGAATTCCTCTTCATGATTGCGCCTCCTCTCCTTAGGGTGACGTTTTTCCATGTGGGAGGGTGCTATTGGTTGGGAGGAGATCCCAATGAGAGGAGTGGGGGTGCCTTGCCTAGGTGGAGGCCACCTCCCCACTCCTACCTTCCAGATCTTGCAGTTTAACTCAGTTCATTAGTGTCGATCTCAGTTAGTGAGGAGTTTCACTTTGGTGTTACTCTTAGTCTAGATTTAGGGTTTTAGGCGCTATCTTTCTTTTCTTTTTGTATAAATAAGAGTCTCTTCTTTCCATTTGCATATGGAGAAATTGCAAGAGAACTCTGCCAAGATTGTAACCGAGCTTTGATAATGGACTAAAGTGACTTTGGAGGTCTATATGTGGGTTATTTGCATGTGGTTTTCACCTTGCGAGGTGATATTGTTCTCAACCTTCTCTTTATTTTAATTAATGTTTGATCAATGTTAGCTCATGAAGGTTATAAATCTAGCACGGTAGGGTAGTCATTTAAAGTTTTAATTTGATTATCTATGCAATTTTCATTATATATTTGAAGCTGGCAAGAAGTAGTCAGTTATACCAGTGCCTTTCAATATCTATTTTGATTATTACATTCTAGCATTTGATCACTTTATTTGTATTGAGTTGTGCTGGTTTCAGCAATCGCCAAGAGAGGAGGGTTTGAAGTTCAACAGATTTCTCATCAAGGGTTTTTTAACTTCATACTTTCACCATGCAGGTTCTTCAAAGCACTTAATCCGGCATAAAAGAACATAGGACTAAAAAGGGGCTCTTTCTTACCTCTATTAATCAAACTTTAAAAAATATTTTCTTTTGGTTATAAGATCCCCGCACCCTTCTTCTTCTTCTCTCTCTTTGTCCTCTAATCCATCTCTTCTTTCCTTTTTTTTGGTTGGCTTCTTTTTCCCTCACACTTTTGCCTTTTTTACTCATCTTTTTACCTCTTTGTTTTACTGGTTTTTTTCCCTAATTTTCCTTGCTCTTTTGCTCTCTTTTTCTCCACTCTTCGCTGCCCTCTTTCTCCTTTTATTTGCAACCATACTTACTGTTTGTTGGCTGGCCTATTTGTCCAAATTTTGCAGCCAACTTTCCTCTTAGTTAGATGTCCTCTTTCACACCTATTTTCAGCCCCTTTGGGCACTTTTCTGGCTCCCTTTTTGCCCTCTTTCAAGCCTCTTTTCTTCTCTGATTTGCAGCCATCTTTCTTCCTACTTGGCTGCCTTGTTTTTCCTTTTTGTTGTAGCCATCTAACTCTTTTGTTGGCTGCCCTGTTTTTCCATCTTTTAAGCTTTCCATTTTACTCTTTTCTTTGCATGTTTTTTTCCCTAGTTTTGCTTCAAAAAGCACTAAATTTTTAGATTTAAAAAGAGTTATTTTTGCATTTAGATTAGTTTCTTTTAGTCTAACAAATAATGGGTGCTTGAGTACTTGTTGGTTTTGTACAGACATCGAAGAGGAAAAGTGAACCAAGAAGGACTTGAGAATTGAAGAAATTGTAAAACCAAGATAAGCTTGCATCCTTGTAAAAGCCATTAAGGCTTATTTCCTTAGTTTTTCTTTCTTGCTTTCTTTTCAAGGGTTAAAATCCCTCTGATTATAACTATTAATAAAAAAGGACTAGTGGGGTTAAGCCTCTCACACTTTTTTCTACGTCCCCCATTTGAGGGACGGGTGTCTTGTCTTTTCTTTGCATAGTTTATATCTCTTTTAGACTTAGTTTTATTTCCTACTAATTGCTATATTCAATGCCATTACATGCATGCCATTTACTTCATCATGTTTATTTCTCTTTGATTAATTATCTTAGAAAAAACCCAAAGACTCTTGAACCTATCATAAGACAAGTCGAGCACTCTCTATCGGAGAGCACTTGCATTGCATTCGCATCATAGATTAGATAAGACTCTTGAATCTCACCATAAGGTGAATCAAGAGCACTCTCTGTCGGACAACTTGGTTTGTTAATAAAATTTGCAACTCATCACCCCCTAAAATTGGAATTTACCATTTTACATTGTGTATGCTCTACCCGTTCGGGATACCCAGAAGCACTATAGCTATTTAATTCACAGATTTAATTCCAATTTCACACTTAATAAAATTTACCACCTCGCATTGAGCGCAATATTCTAAGTGGGGAAATCTTTACTGAGGGAGCTGGGTAGCTTTCCTTGTTTGCAGTAGTTGAAAAGTTATCAAAAGCCTCGCTACAAACCGGAGGATCCAACATGTCTTTGAACGAGGCCACTTAGAATATTTTCGGTAATTCTCCTCGCCTAATTAACAAGATCATTCATAAAACATACACTAAAATTTGACCAAGTACATTTGCAAAAAGATCTCACAAACATCAGAGACTTATATTTTCAGTATCCTGACTCCATTTAAGGCACTGGTCTGTTTATTATTGCATCATCTTGTTTGGACCATTTGTCCATTTATTTCTAAGTTATTTATGTGTGGATGCCTTAATATCTGTCTTATTATTCATCTTGTGTTTTGCAAATAGCAACGTGGATTGCGTAATTGGTCTTTTTTGTGTATATCAAAACTCTTAAACAACACTAATTCTCGCCATTCATCGAAGAACACTTTAAAACAAAAAACCTTAGACAACCTTTTTAAGGACTACCCCCCTTGGCTTCGTTAGGAGTTAGCCTAAATCAAGGAGCTAGGATCAGGTGACAGCACCCGGCTCTTTGCTTTCCCCCAAGGCCACACCTTTCCCGCTTAGGGAAACAACAGTCTAAAAGATTTATGTTGACGGTGTGCATTCGGTGGACAACATCTCTGGCGCCATTGCCAAGGACAAATATTTTTGTTCCTGGACGACTTTAACCTTAGTTTTCTACCTTTTTGATAGATTGTTAGTAAAATCAACTCTCTGAAATTAGACCTCAATCCATTTGATGACTCCACTGTCAAATAACTTACCAAGGTATTCAACTAGAAGAAACTCTGAAGGGTTACTCAATTTCATCCCTGAGCCCAAACATGTTTATAGGAGGAGATTGAATAAGTTAGTTTCTCGTAGGATCCTTGAGAATCTTGGATCTGAATTTGTTTTAGACATCCGTACTTTGTTTGAAGAAAATAATAATCAAAAGTGTTTTTCTGACATAATGGATGAGTATTTTACTCAACTTGACTTCTCTCAGATAACAGGTCAACCCCATCATCTTCTAGACAAATCCGTAGAGAAGCTCCCTATGTTCACTGGCACTGATGCCACCACTTTCGCTATGCATCTCAGAAGTTTTTCCAGATGTGTCAATGCCTTTATCAGTGATCTTGCACATCAACATGATGATGTTTACATGAAACTCTTTGCTCTTTCCTTGGACGGAAGAGCTGGTGACTAGTACAACAATTTACTAGACAACTCCTTTGCTACACTTGAAGCTTTCAAAACTGTGTTCACTAGCAAATTTGGTGAAAAGAAGGAACCTAGGCATCAGCTGGCTTCTTTAATAAATATAAAGAAGGAGAATGAGACTATGGATGAGTTCAACCAAAGATTCACAAAACTATCCAATGCCATTCCTGCCACTTATAAACCACCTGCACCATCTATCCCAGTTTATTACATTGAAGCACTTAGTGGCAAGATACAGTATCAAATCAGAGATAAGGAACCCACCACTCTTCTTTAAGCACGGGAATTAGCAGTCAAGATAGATAGAAACATGCAGTCTTCAGGTGAGTCTAACCTTCCTGGTTATTCTAGGTCCTCAACCCCTTTAAAATCAACTGAGCAAAAAGAAGAGGATTCTTATAAAAAACAGATGATGGAAATGAAGGAAAGACTTGAAAGAATGGAAGATAAACGTCTAGCCCAAATGAGAGAGATGCAGAACAAGGTCATTAGTATGGAAAGAGCACAGTCACAGCCTGCCCCTAGAACTTTCCCTCCAAAAGTAAATTGGCAAAGAAAGGAACCCAACCATGAACAGAGGCCTCCTCATCAATTGGAAGTTGCTAACATGGTTGAAACTTATACGCCTTTCTGTACAGCATGTGAAGACTTTCATGAGGAGTCTACTTGCCATTATGCATGCTATGTTCAAGAGCGTGGTTTTCCAGAAGTTTGTGGCTATATAAACAATGTTGGTGATATGCATAATATTTCCGAAGAAAGATGGAGAGAGGCGAAACAACATAGTCAAAAAATCGATAATTTGACTAAGTGTTTTGGTGAAAAACCTTCAAAAGAACAGGTTAACAACATGCAAAAGTTCAAGGGTGTTACCTACTAGAGGAAAGCAAATGAGGGACCTTCCACACAGAATACTCCCAAGGTAACCATTCCAAATGATGCTAGTAAGTAAACTGATTTAGGATTTGATTTGGGTAATTGGTTTCTTAATGCTAAAGTTCCAATGGTTGTTTTAGAATTATGTAAAATGCCTCGACAAAAAGGAAAAACTTTTGAAAATCTTAGATTCTCCAACTGATTCGAGTCCTTCAACACCTTTAGAGCCTCTCTCAAACCCTGCAAAGCCTTACACCCCTAAGAAGGTCACTTTCTCCGACACCGTGGAACAAACCTCAAACAATGTTTTTGTCGATCCTCCTATAGTTCTACATACTAGGGACCCAAGAAAAGAAGATCATCCCCCTTTCTATGTATCATTGATGATAGGCGATCTTCTTCTACACAATTGTATGTTAGATAGGATCTAGTTCCAGCATCATGACTAAAAAGGTCATGTAGCAACTTAACTTAAAAACTACAAGACCATACCAGAATGTATGTGCCATGGATTCTAGACTAGTTGAGGTTGAAAGAATGATTGAAAATCATTTGGTTAGGTTGGCTAAGTATCTGGACATCCAGATTACCATGGACATCCTCGTTATCGATGTACTGGATAATTGGGGGACATTGCTTTCTAGGAAATGGGGTGCCACTCTAGGAGGATCAATCCAAATGGATTAGACCTATGCCACTATGCCAGCATCCGAGTTTTCACTTATTAAATTATATTCCGAGAAAGAGAAAAGGTACCATGTTGAAAATCCTCAAAAGCCATTAAACCAATGTGTGTACAACTTCGATGAGCATGGAATCTATCAGATTAACTCCACCTTTTTGGTCCTTGTTCAAGAAAAGATTAAGGATGTGTTACCAGCTTTTCTGTGCCATAATTGGGTTACCTGGGGAGCCGCCGGTTGACAGACTTGTTCAAAGTCTGATTCCAGTGTACCAGTTGATCCGTCTACTTGTCTAGCCAATATTGGCTAGTCACTTTTTTTATTTGAATAATTTTGACCATGGCCCTGCGGGGTTTGTAATAAAATGTGCTAGTAGGATATTTTTGAGTGGTTCGGTCTCCTGAGACGTAGAATCTCAAATAGGGTATTCCAGGGAGTTTTTTGCCCCTAACAATTATGCTTTGCCTTCAGCCGAGTATAATTGACGAGGTTTTCTCCTGCTTCCTCCAACGCTGGAATGCCCGATGTTGAATTCTGGGCCTTGGGGGGTTATTAGAGCCCAAGTGAGTGTTATAAGCCTACTAGACATTATTTAGATAGATCATGGTCATATCCTAAGTCATCTGGACACAAAAAAATTTCGAAAAAATCTTGTTCGAACAGTGAAAAAATTATTTTTTAAAATTTTTAATTTTTAATTACTTTTCCTAAGTTTTTTGGGTTAATTTTTCCATTAATTAAATGGAAAAAACCCGTTTGTAATAAATCAGTCATCTAGACTCCAAATTTAGTGATTGAAGGCTCTAACCTTAAGCCAAAAATCATTCTTGATCAGCCAGCCAGTCAGAACCAACTTTTAGATCAACAATCGGACAGATAATGCCTTTTTTCTCAAAAAAGTCAGTTTTGAGGAAAAAATGAATTTTAATTAAAAATGGTTATTTTGGAGAAAATTAAAACTCTCCAAATTAATCCAAATTCGGCGAAACAAAAGGCCAAATGACATCCCACCGGGCATTAATGAGCATTGGAATTAACGGAAAGTAGGTTCAGTCAACATTTAATGACTTGGAGGCCTTCTTAACCTAGCTATTGCGCCCCCCTTCAGTCAGGCTCACGTGTGGGTGAGGTGGAGTGCTCTCATTTGACCGGGGTTTTGATCGAGGCTAATATAAAGCTTGCACTGATGACTACTGGGAAATGGCTCCTCCAGACCTGGCAAAGTAGGTTTCTAGACCTAGCAGTTGGTTTTCCTATGCAGCAGGAAGTCTCCTGCTACCATTCACGCCCCTCCTCAACTGGGTTGCGCCTTCCACATGTGTGGCTTCATCTGACGGTTGTTTTCAGTGCTGAAGGTTGGAGTGGGGGCGCCTTGCCTGGGTGGAGGCCTCCCCTCACTCCCGGTTCTCCTATTTAGGTCTGGCATCTCTGTTTGGTGGCCAGGCTGGTTAGGGTTTGAGGATTGGTTTTAGGGTTTAGCACTCTCTCATTGTACAAATAGAGGCTCCTTTAGCTCTATTCGGATGGATTTTTGTGTAGAGAAACTCTAGTGAAACTTTTGTAATTGCTTGTTGCTTCTATGTAACCATTGGAATAAAATTAGGGCGTTGGAGGCTCATGTCGTGTGATTCTTTGGATGATTGCACTTGATGGATGAGGTGATGTTGTTTTAATGCGTTTCTTTCTTGTCTATTTGAGATTATGATGTTATGCTTTAGAAGGCTTCTGTAAGCACATAAGAACAGGTATTTGCGGTTTGCAAGTTAGCTGTTTATTGATTTACGTTTAGAATTTAAAAAAGAGCATTGTTTTATTCAGTTATAGTTCATGCTCTTCTTTATTTCAATTTGTGAACAATACATGATCTAATCATTTGTTTGGCAAGTCTATGAGTGTTATTTTGCAGATCCTTCCATTTAACCAAGCAGAAGTTCAAGCTCAGCTGCATCTTCTTCTCTTGGAGTCAAGTACACTTTTTCGGTAATTGCATGCTTCACGAGATCCAAGTGCTTTAAAAAAAAAGATCCACAGGTTTGACCATTCTCTCCTTACTTTTATTCATCTTTCAAATTAAAAATCTTTATTTTCTTGGGATTAGGGCACGTTTGGGCTAAAGTGAACATTCATTCACTTAGCCTTTGCCCCGGTTGGCTTCCCTGTGCTTTATTTTTAGCCTTTTAGGCCTTTTACTTGCAGTCTTTCCTTCCTTTTGTTCGCTATCCACTTTTCCCCATTTTTACCCTTTTGGACAGCCCTCTTTTGCCTCTTTGTTTCCACTTTTTGCATCCCCTTTCCATCCTTTTCTTCAACCATATTTTGGGCTGTACTTTCAGCCTTTTTCATCCTCATTTGCAGCCCTCTTTCTCTGATTTGCAGCCCTCTTTCTTACTTAGTTTCCAGCCTTCTTTGACTTGTCTTTTCCACTCTTTTAACCATTTTTTCACCCCTCTTACCTTGCCTTTTTCCTGCCTCTTTTCTTCCTTCTTTTCAGTGAGTTTGGGTAAGTGTTTGTAGCAAGTTTGTAGATTAAATTTCAAGTTATTTTTGATCAACTAATATCATAACAAGTGTGTGTCTAGAGCTCTTAGATTGCATATAGGTGAAGGAGAGCCCAAAGGCCACGAACAAACAAGGAGTGCAAGAAGAACAAAAAGACTGCTATCCCTTCTCTTTCATCCCCTTCTTTTCTCGTTCTTCCAAGAAGAAAAGAACACATCATCATTGTAAAAGATTAATAAAAAAAGGCTGAGTGGGAGCAAGTCTCATTTCTTTTCTACTTCCCCTATTTTAGGGAAGTGTGTCTTGTGTTCATTTTCATGATTTACTTAGTTCAGTTTTCCTTAAGCAATTAGTTTAGCTCTCTAATTAAACTTAGTTTCATTCTTACTAATTGCTAGTTGTTCTTTAGCTTCATTTCCACTAATTGCTAGATTCATCATTGCTTGTTGGTGTTTTGTTATAAATTGTTAAATCATAAAAAGAACCAAAATCTTTTGAATCTCACCATAAGGTGGATCAAGAGTGCTCTCTGTCGGAGAGTTTTAATCAACCACCTTTCATATTAGTTGTTGTGTTTGTTTAATCAAATCATCCATAAATAAGACTCTTGAACTTGCAGAAACACAAGTCAAGAGTACTCTCTATCGGAGAGCATCCTAGGTTTGCACAACCCTTGCATTAGTTTCATCTAGATTAGCTAAGTCTTTTGAACCACTGTCATAAGACGAGGTCAAGAGCGCTCTCTGTCAGAGGGTTTTAATTAATTAACTTAATAAAATTTGCAACTCATGCCCCTTTAATTAATTAACCTCCCTCCCTCCTTGTCGGAGTATGCTTTGACCGATCCTAGATCGAAGTACCCAAAAATGGCACTAGATCTTTAAACCCCGCAAGAGTAACCTAATAACACTTAAACACCCCGTAACCAATGCATCGGCGTTGTAGGGATTCTTCCAAAGTACTTCCTAGTACAGGCGCCAGAACCTCTCGCTGTCATAGATTCTCGGCTAGCTAGTCACTTGACAATATCAGCCTGGGATGCTGGGCAGGCCTGACATGTCTTCAACGGAGGGAACTTAGAAGAGTCTTCCGGCTTTGACAAACCTTCGTTGACACCCTAATCAAGAGCATTCTTAAAACTCTTAAAACTTACCAAGAGCACTTGCAAAACCTAACATTCACTAGCATCTTTTGGGATTCACATCTTTCCTATACACAAAGCATCTCTGACAAGTTGACTCCATAGGCACTGGTTCTATCTTTCAGCATTGTTGATAATCTGGGCCATTTGTCCATTGAATGTTTTCATTATAAGTTATATCTGTGAATGCTTTATCAAGTTCATGAAGTTCTCAAATATTTGTCTATCTTTTAATTCCGGTGATAGCAACGTGGATTGCCTTGTCTTGTGCTCAATTCATCACATTAATCATCTAAAATCACAATAACTCCTAAACAACACCCATCCGCATCTGAAAACATCTAAAACTTAACTTAAACATTGAGCCATAAAAAACTCTTTGTTAGGGACTACCCCCCTTGGCTTCGTTAGGAGTTAGCCTAAACGGAGGAGCTAAGAGTAGGTGGCAGTACCTAGCTCTATGCTTGCCCCCAAGGTCACACCTCTCCCACTTTCTCAAGTGAGGAGACAGCTTTCGGAAGATTTTTGCTGCTGGTGTGCAATCAGCAGACAACAGGATGAAAGAGTTGATGAGTTGTGGAAGATGAATTTTGACGGTGCACACTCTAGAGCTAGAAAAGGGGTTGGGGTTGTAATAACTTCACCTAGGGGTAGGATTTTCAACTTTGCTTTCAGGTTAGAGTTTGAGGCTACCAACAACGTAGCGGAATATGAAGCGATTCTACTGAGTACTGAAATAGACAAGGACATGGGTATAAAATTGCTAAGCATCAAGGGTGACTCAGATTTAGTTGTCCAACAAATCAAGGGTCAATTTGCATGTAAGTGTCAAAGACTAAAAAGGTATAGAAATGCAGTTTGGGACACCATGGAATTCTTTGATGCCTTAAACATAGAAGCTATCCCTAGAGATCAAAATAGTGCAGCCGACAAGTTAGCAGTTTCAGCATCAACACTTCAACCATCTGAAGAAATGTTAGGAGGTGGCTGTCCACTCAAGATAAACTTTAGACCATCTGTACCCGATAATGTTGAACAATGGTAGGTCTTTAAGGATGATGAACAAATCTTAAAGTTTATTAACAGTATAGATGAGTTTTTGAATTTCAAAACCAATGAGCAGGAGCAGGGTAAAGAGTATTAGGAAGAAGGAAACCAATTCGACAATCATGTGCCACGTGGCTTTGTAGCCTTAGAAAACATCTTTGACAAACAAGATAGGAGGAAAAACAACATTGACCAGATGAAACCAAGAGACTACATTGAAGTAAACATTGGGTCAGAAAACGAACCTAAAATGATAAAAATAGGAAAAGTAAAGAAGTGACTTAATCAATCTTGTGAAAGAATATAGGGATGTGTTTGTTTTTACGTATGATGAATTAAAAGCATATCGGGAGGATGTCTTCCAGCATACCATCCCTCTCAAGCCTGAATGTCAAAAGGCCAAACCTTTTCGTCAAAAACTTAGGCAAATAAATCCTAAGTTGGCCCCTATTGTGAAGAAGGAGTTGGAGAAAATGTTAGCAGCAGGAATCATAGCTCCTACCAAACATTCGACGTGGTGTTCCAACTTAGTTGTTGTTAGAAAGAAGAACGGGAGTTTGAGGATATGCATAGACTTCAGAAACCTAAACATTGCTTGTCAGAAAGACAACTATCATCTTCCCAACATGGAGACCCTCCTCCAATGGGTCACTGGATCTAGTATGATATCCATGCTTAATGGATTTTCAGGATACAACTAGGTTGTTATTCAGGAAGAAGACAAACATAAAACCACATTCACAACCCCTTGGGGTACTTTTGAATATCTAAGAATGCCTTTTGGCCTTCTTAATGCTAGGGCTACTTTCCAAAGGGCCATGGACTATGCCTTCAAGGAGTTTCGGTAAAATCATAGAAATTTATCAAGATGAATTAAATGTTTTTTCAAAAGAAAGATCTAGCCATGTCAGTCACCTGAAGCAGGTTTTTGAACGATGTAGGAAATATGGTATTTCCTTAAATCCAGGCAAGTATGTCGTTGGCATCGATGAAGGGAAGCTTCTTGGACACATTATCTCCAAGGACGGTGTCAAGATTGACCCTGAAAGAATAGAAGCCATCCAGAAAATACCTCTCCCTAGGAATGTGAAGGCCCTCTAGTCTTTCAACAGACATATCAACTTTACCAGAAGGTTCATTCCAAATTTGGCCGAACTCATGAAACCCATGCAAGCATTACTTAAGAAAGATGCTAAGTTTGTATGGACTAATGAGGGGAAGGAGGCTTTTGCCACTATAAAAGATGTTATCACTAGGTATCTTGTTTTACTCATCCCAGATTATTCTAAACACTTTATGGTTTTTTCCTTTGCATCAGAAGACACTATCGTTGGTGTTTTACTCCAGAAGAACTTCGAAGGGTTTGAGCAGCCTATTACTTTCATGAGTAGAGCTTTACAGAATTTAGAGTTGAAGTATACTATCATGGAAAAGCTAGCCTATGCCTTGGTCAAATCTCTAAAACATTTTAGAACTTACATTGGCTATTCCAAGGTCATAAGGTATGTCCCCCATGCTGCGGTAAAAGACATCTTGTCCCAACATGATTTCTTAGGAATAAGGGGCACATGGGTATCTAAGATTCAGGAGTATGACTTAGAGGAATAAGGGGCACATGAGTTAATAAGAGGCCAAGGCTTGGCTAGGATGTTGACTCAGACTAATGAAAAAGCAATAGCTATGATTTGTGAAAATACCAGAGCCAAGCCAACCATGACTCTCGCATTGCAGAATCTTGATAACCATTGGTATTCAAACATCATATATTTCCTTCTCCATCTCACCTGCCCGGATCACCTCAAAGGTCACAAACGTAGGGCATTAAGATTGAAAACTGTTAGGTACTGCCTCACTCAGGAAGGTTTAGGTTGGAGGAACCCTGATGGAATCATACTGTTATCACATATATAGTAGCCGGGCTACCATATTCTATTTTTCAGATACAGTACATTTTTCAGCCAGATCTCTTACATATGAGATGCCGAGATGAGCAGTTTTGACGGATCATTATTTTATTCGTGGACTATTGTACTCTCCCATGTCAGGAATGAGTCTCAGGACACTCAGATTTGAGGAGTGATGTAGCCATTTAGTCATTTACAGAGCAGTTATTGATGCCCAGATTTATATCAGTAGTTTCTCATTGGATAGATGGTGGTTCAGATAGATTATTTGCATGATTATGACTCAGCATTTATTTTATTGTGTTATGGTTATCATTGCTCTTATACTCATCTTTGTGACATATACTAGCATTTAGTGTCATGATCTGGCGGTCATAAATATATGGACTTGGATGTATTTGTATTATGTATTGGTGTCCCTACTTAGACTTGGAAGTTCCTGATTTATACTCATTGGTTTTACCCTCCCTTGGGAGAATAGAGATAGTCATTCCCACCATTGTTTTGGCTTGCTAGTGTTTGCTTCATCATTCACTGTCTCCACCCATCCATTTCCTTCCATTTTTGTTTTAACCCGACTTACTAGTTGACTTATGGCATGGAGGACCTTTCCCCACTAGAACCTTTGTTGGACAAGCCTCCATGTTTATATTGTGTCTCGGCTCTGAGTTGGTGACAGAACTTGCCTTTGGTGAGTTGGATTGTATGCCTAAATCATTCCGGTCGGTTGTCCCGATGTTTGGCACTGTGCAGAACTCCCCTTGGTCACTTGAGATGTTGTTGGCTAAAATTGAAAGCTCATGTACTACTTGTGTTGGAAAATGTTATGTATGCACCCATGGAAAATAAAAAATGCTAAACTGTGTTTCTTAACATATGTAAAAAAGGGCAAGAGCAATGAAATGCTAAAATACACCTTGAAGGGTATAAGAAAAGGTCCCAAAAGCAATGGTTAAATATATGTTATATCCAGATATTGTTGACCTTACAAATTTGAATATGTCACGGATGAAAGCTACGATTAGCTGTGCTTTGCTTTTAAGCACGGTGAAGTCCCAAAGTGTCATACAGACCAAAAAGGCCATCGAAATAAAATTGATGGTCCTAATGAACTTGGATCAAACTTGATGTAGACATAGTGCCTAAGTTGAATAAGCACTCTCTGAGCAACTCAACCATTTGTCAGGCACTGCCATTCCCTGTGTTGTTGTTTGCCTGGCATTGGTTATAGTGAGTATTTCCCTGCCATATCCAAAGTGTCATGATGTTAAGTAGGAATTCATCCTTTCCCCTAGCCTTGTCAGTTTCAACCTTCACCCTTCACTAGCAAATTGACTACAACTATGAAGTGAGTATAGTCCTGAAAGTCTAGTTTGAGTAATAATAAATAAATCCCTATATATGTATTTGGTTAATGTACCGCCAGTGAAATGACCGCTACTTGTTGTGATTGTTGCTTAAATGATTTGTAGAGCATGTTTTAGCCTTATAACACTTGCAGCAGATGGATGATAGTCTGAGTTATATTATTGGTATCTGGTCATTTACAGATGGTTATATTGTCTATTGGATATGGTTGATGATCAGGTAGAGACCTGGAAACAGTATGAATATACACCCTAGATGGATTTGGACTCTCTAAGTCTAATGAGATTGTTTATTTTCAGTTCTAGGCACTTGCAAAGATGGTCAAGCTCATTTTACTCTTTTGATGCAGTTTTGCTTCACAAGATGATGTGTCTGAGCAAGGAGATGTTTTTTATTGGATCTTCCAGGGCGTTGTATGGGAATAGGGGGTGCAACCACTTGATTGTACCATAGTACCCCCATCCCAGAGAGCCTAGTGGGCTCATTTTAACAACGCAGGCACCCTAGGAGGCTGTTTTGGCAGGTTCACGTTTCTCGAGGCAGATTAAAAAATGATTAAATAGCTATTGAAGAAATCCATTTGGGCTACTGAGGCAAGGAAATGACATGGGATGAGTCATGATGATGAGTGTGATGTCCTCCACACCTTCTCCAGCAGTTACAACACTTGATTGGGCTCACACCTATTTTTGGGCATTTTTAAATTATTTTCTGGAGCTTTCGGGAGGCTCACGATTTCCTCAAGGAGGCACAAAGTCAAAGAATTAAAATATTATATTATTTTATTGTGCCATGGGACACCCAAAGGGAGTTAGTTAAGACTCCATGGACCCACCATGTGATTCATTTATTTCTTGTTGAGTGGGGTACCCTCTTTATGGGTGATTTAGTCCCCTTTGGTACTTTATGGTTACATTGATCCATGTATTGTATGTTGAGCTTATCTCAACCATTGATTAGAACATTTTATCTTTTAATCTTAGCCAGTCGTTTTGAAAGTGGTTAGGATTTTGGTTATCTCGTTTCTATTTAAAGGAGAGAGCTTCTCATTTGTAAAGGGTCTTTGGCTCTTGGATCTGATTAATAGAAATATTTTTTTTGTGGATATTTTATGGATCTGCTTTGCATCTGATGTTCTTCGATGGTGATTGGAAATCCTTTTGATTCCTAGCATTCGGGATCATTTTCTTGTCTACGGGAGGATGACTTCAACTTGGGCATTTTTGCAGGGGAGCCTCAACTCGCTTGGATTGTCTTCGTTTTTTATCAGGGAGTTTTCATTAGTGTTGTGGTGACCTATGATTTCTTCTTGCTATTTTTCTGTAGCATATAGCTTCTTTCTCATGTCACAGCAAATCTGATATGGTTGACATTTGTTGTGCAGGAGAGAGGGCACATTGACTTCCTCGGGCAAACACTGGACATATAGCTTGCTTCAATCTTCTCAAATTGATCGGGATGGCAAGGATCATCATCCTAAAGGACTCTACAAGCATTTACAGGTAAGATCTAACACGTAAGTCTCTTCTCTTTCACATCTCAATCCATTGTACCTGCTTTTCTTCAATTTTTCTGAAAAACTCCTAAAGAATAAAATTAAAAAAAAATATAATCGGGGAACCGCTTGATCTTTGACCAAACCATTTTTGGGTTTTGTAGATCGGGCCACCCCCTCAATGAATCATCCTCAACGCTGCCCTAATTGTGACTAGTTTTCCCTAGATCTGACTTTCTGATTGCTCAAACCCCAACGCCCCACTGAAAATTTGACTTTTTCCAGAGTTGACATTTTCTGGAAAATAATTACACGGGTTTGTAGATCAGGTATTCCTCATTCCAGAACACCCCCAACGTTGAGCTAGTTCCTACCAGGCAGCCCTAGATCTGAAAAACTGACTTTCAGCCTCCCAGCTTCCCTCATCAGATTTTGACTTTTCCAGATTTGATTTTTCCTTAAATTTTCTGACTTGGGTTTGTAGATCGGGCCATCCTGATCTCATTTCCACTCCATCCCTGAGCTTATAGTATCTTGATGGCTCTATATCTGTAGATCTGCCTCTCCAAGCCCTAGCGCTAACCCTCCTTCTGCTGATTTCCCTGTAACCTTAATCTTCTGGGCCAAATCCTTTTCTGGGTCCATAAGTCAGGGCATATCCTAGGTGGGTTCACTTAAATGTTGTGCTGATACTAACTCCATTACCTAAGGCTGAACAAGCATTGATCTCCAAGCATAGCGCTAGCCCCTTGTTGACCTCTTTCCCCCCGAAATTTGACCGCTCCTTGATAACTCATGTAACCTGGCATTTTCATATCTCTCACTGAGTCTATCTCTTTGGTACTAGATAGTCCCAACTCTGTGCTTACTCACCATGTCACAGTTACGTTTCCCAAGACAGTGGTTATCTTCATCAGTTGCTAGTACCTTAACCCTAGATCTAGTATTACCCCTACAGGTCACTTTGGATCAACCCTCGTATGACTGAAGCCCTCATCCAAAGCCCAAGTCCACTTACTACTATCATCCTTAGATCTAGAGTTTCTAATTACCTTACACCTCACGTACCTCAAGCCACAATTGATCTGATTTGGTGTCTAGGTCTGATCTCTCTTGTCGGGAGTAGATCTGGGTTTCCCCCGTTGTTGTTTTGGACTTAGATAACATAAAGTGAAGACTACCTTAGTTGGTGTGACAACCATCCATTTGGGAGTCTAGGCAGTCTTGGTTCCACCTCATTAGTTTCTTGCCCCTCTACCATCCATCCTGGGTCCACCTCACACAAGCAACTACAAGATTGGTGATAACACATACTTAGATGCATAAATGAGCAAGATTCCAGGAAGATCTTAACTGAGTTTCACTCAGGATTTTGTGGAGGCCACTTTGCTGCAAATACATCTGCCCACAAAATCCTTCGAGATGGTTACTATTGGCCAACCATCTTTGCAGATGTGCATAAGCATGTTAAGTGTCACCGAGAGTGTCAACTCTTCACGGGGAAGCAAAAATTGGCTGCCCTTCCCCTCACGTTTGTAGTAGTCCTGGCTCCTTCTCAGCAATGGGGGCTTGATTTCATAGGAAAATTCAAAGACAATTCCAGCAATGGGTTTTGTTGGATTATCACTGCTACAAACTATTTCACCAAGTGTGTAGAGGCCATACCCACCAAGACAACAAATGAAAAGGTTGTTATGGACTTCATAGAGGTGAGGATAATAACAAGATTTGGAATCCCTCTCAAGATAACAACGGATAATGCCAAGGCCTTTAGCTCCATCGAGATGACATCTTTTTGTCTTAAGTATGGCATTACCTTATCCCATTCATCTGATTATTACCCACAGGGAAATGGACTTGTTGAGTCCACTAACAAAAACTTAATGAACATCCTTAAGAAAATTGTGGGCAATAACAAGTGGGCATGGGATAGCAAGATCAAATATGCTCTTTGGGCCAACAAAATCACGAAGAAGAATTCCACTGGAAAGTCTCCTTTCGAGCTTGTATATGGTCTCACAGCCACCTTTCTAGTCAGCATGCAGATTCCTATCTTTAGAATGATCAATGAATATGGCACCGAAGGGAAAGAGAATAATAAAAAAATAATAAAGAGCTAATTAGCTTGGCACAAAGCATTAAAGATGATTCCAATCAGCATCAGTCAGTTTCAGATCAAGTATCGGAGTGCAGCAGTTAAACTATCCATCATAAATTCGCCCTCCTTCAGTCAAAACTCGATTTGGGTTAGAGTGTTGATTATCTATTGGTCTGGTGATGGAACCGAGGGAGATTGAGCCACTTCAACCTCCCCTCATTAGTGCAACTCAGTCTGCACCCAGCCTCAGCTTCTGTTCAGCACCTAATTGATTGCCAGCGAATTCCTCTTCATGATTGTGCCTCCTCTCCTTAGGGTGACATTTTTCCATGTGGGAAGGTGCTATTGGTTCGGAGGAGATACCAATGAGAGGAGTGGGAGTGCCTTGCCTCAGCCTGCACCCAGCCTCAGTTTCAGTTTTGCACCCAGTTGATTGCCAGCAAATTTCTCTTCATGATTGCGCCTCCTCTCCTTAGGGTCCCGTTTTTCCATGTGGGAGGGTGCTATTGGTTGGGAGGAGATCTCAATGAGAGGAGTGGGGGTGCCTTGCCTAGGTGGAGGCCACCTCCCCACTCCTACCTTCCAGATCTTGCAGTTTAACTCAATTCATCAGTGTCAAGCTCAGTCAATCAGGAGTTTCACTTTGATGTTACTCTTAGTCCAGATTTAGGGTTTTAGGCCCTATCTTTATTTTCTCTTTGTATAAATAAGAGTCTCTTTTTCCCATTTGCATATGGAGAAATTGCAAGAGAACTCTGCCAAGATTGTAACCGAGGTTTGATAATGGAATAAAGTGACTTTGGAGGTCTATATGTGGGTTATTTGCATGTGGTTTTCACCTTGCGAGGTGGTATTGTTCTCAACATTCTCTTTATTTTAATTAATGTTTGATCAATATTAACTCATGAAGGCTATAAATATAGCACGATAGGGTAGTCATTTAGAGTTTTTATTTGATTATCTATGCAATTTTCATTATATATTTGAAGCGAGTAGGAAGTAGTCAGTTATACCAGTGCCTTTCAATATCTATTTTGATTATTACATCCTAGCATTTGATCACTTTATTTGTATTGAGTTGTGTTGGTTTCAAAAATCGCCAGGAGAGCAAGGGTTGAAGTTCAACCAGTTTCTCATCAAGGGTTTTTTAACTTCATACTTTCACCATACAGGTCCTTCAGAGCACTTAATCCGGCATCAAAAAACATACGACTAAAAAGGGGCTCTTTCTTACCTCTATTAATCAAACTTTAAAAAATATTTTCTTTTAGTAATTGATCCCCGCACCCCTCTTCTTCTTCTCTCTCTTTGTCCTCTTATCCATCTCTTCTTTAATTTTTTTTCGGTTGGCTTCTTTTGCCCTCACTCTTTTGCCTTTTTTACTCCTCTTTTTACCTCTTTGTTTTACTGGTTTTTACCCTGTTTTTCCTTGCTTTTTTGTTCTCTTTTTCTCCACTCTCCGCTGCCCTCTTTCTCCTTTTATTTGCAGCCATACTTGCCGTTTATTGTCTGTCCTATTTGCCCAAATTTTGCAGCCAACTTTTCTCTTAGTTGGCTGCCCTCTTTCACACCTATTTTCAGCCCTTTTGGGCACTTTTCTGGCTCTCTTTTTGCCCTTTTTCAAGCCTCTTTTATTCTCTGATTTGCAGCCATCTTTCTTCCTACTTGGCTGCCCTGTTTTTGCTTTTTGTTGCATCCATCTCACTCTTTTGTTTGCTGCACCGTTTTTCCATCTTTTCAGCTTTCCATTTTACCATTTTCTTTGCATGTTTTTTCCTTAGTTTTGCTTCAAAAAACACTAAACTTTTGCATTTAAAAAAGAGCTATTTTTGCACTTAGATTAGTTTCTTTTTGTCTAACAAATAATGGGTGCTTGAGTACTTGTTGGTTTTGTGCAGACATCGAAGAGGAAAAGTGAACCAAGAAAGACTTGGGGATTGAAGAAATTGTAAAACCAAGAAAAGCTTGCATCCTTGTAAAAGCCATTAAGGCTTCTTCCCTTAGTTTTTTTTTCTTGCTTTCTTTTCATGGGTTAAAATCCCTCTGATTGTAACTATTAATAAAAAATGACTAGTGGGGTTAAGCCTCCCACACTTTTTTCTACTTCCCCTATTTGGGGGAAGGGTGTCTTGTCTTTTCTTTGCATAGTTTAGATCTTTTTTAGACTTAGTTTTATTTCCTACTAATTTCTAGATTCAATTTCATTACATGCATGCCATTTACTTTATCATGTGTTTTTGCTCTTTGATTAATTATCTTAAAAAGAACCCAAAGACTCTTGAACCTGTCATAAGACAAGTCAAGAGCACTCTCTATCGGAGAGCTTGGTTTGTTAATAAAATTTGCAACTCATCATCCCCTAAAATTGGAATTTACCATTTTACAGTGTGTATGCTCTTCCGTTCGGGATACCCAGAAGCACTGTAGCTATTTAATTCACAGATTTTATTCCAATTTCACACTTAATAAAATTTACCACCCCGCATTGGGCTCAATATTCTAAGTGGGGAAATCTTTACTATGGGCACTGGGTAGCTTTCCTTGTTTGCAGTGGTTGGAAAGGTATCGAACGCCTCGCTGCAAACCGAAGGATCCAACATGTCTTCGAATGAGGCCACTTAGAATATTTTTGGTAATTCTCCTCACCTAATTAACAAGATCATTCATAAAACGTACACTAAAATTTGACCAAGTACGTTTGCAAAACGATCTCACAAACATCAGAATATTATATTTTCAACATCCTGATTCCATTTAAGGCACTGGTCTGTTTATTCTTACATCATCTTGTTTGGACCATTTGTCCATTTATTTCTAAGTTATTTGTGCGTGGATGCCTTAATATCTGTCTTATTATTCATCTCATGTTGCAAATAGCAATGTGGATTGCGTAATTGGTCTTTTTTGTGTATATCAAAACTTTTAAATAACACTAATTCTCACCATTCATCTAAGAACACTTTAAAACAAAAATCCTTAGACAACCTTTTTAGGGGCTACCCCCCTTGGCTTCGTTAGGAGTTAGCCTAAACGGAGGTGCTGGAATCAAGTGACAGCACCTGGGTCTTTGCTTTCCCCCAAGGCCACACCTTTCCTGCTTAGGGAAATAGCAATCCAAAAGATTTATGCTGACGGTATGCATTCGGCGGACAACATCCCCCATGTTGCGGTAAAAGACATCTGGTCCCAACGGGATTGCTTAGGAATAAGGGGCACATGGGTATCTAAAATTCAGAGTATGATTTAGAGATCAAACCAACTAAGTTAATCAAAGGAGAAGGCTTGGCTAAGATGTTGACTCAAACAAATGAAAAAGCAATAGACATGATTTGTGAAAACACTAGAGCCAAGCAAACTATGACTCCTGCATTGCAAAATCTTGACAACCATTGGTATTCGGATATCATATATTTCCTACTCCATCTCACCTGCTCGGATCACCTCAAAGGACACAAACGACGGGCACTAAGATTGAAAACCGCTAGATATTGCCTCACTCAGGAGAGTCTGGGTTGGAGGAACCCTGATGGAATTATACTTAGATACATAAATGAGCAGGATTCCAGGAGAATATTAACTAAATTTCACTCAGGATTTTGTGGAGGCCACTTCGCAGCAAATACAACTACCCACAAAATCATTCAAGCTGGTTACTATTGGCCAACCATCTTTGCAGATGTGCATAGACATGTTAAGTGTTTCCAAGAGTGTCAACTCTTCCTGGGGAAGCAGAAGTTGGTTGCCCTTCCCCTCACACCTGTAGTAGTCCTTGCTCCCTTTCAGCAATGGGGGCTTGATTTCATAGGCAAATTCAAAGACAATTCCAACAATAGATTTTGTTGGATTCTCACTGCTACAGACTACTTCACCAAGTGGATAGTGTTATCCACTAATTTTGCACTTAGTTGGATTAGCTGAGGAGCCGCCATTTTACAAACATGATAAATGTTTGTTTTCAGTGTATCAGAGGATCCGCCTTTGTGCCTAGTTAGATTTGGCTAGTTAGTTTTTCTTTTGAATAATTATGACCATGGCCCCGCGGGGTTTGTAATAAAATGTGCTAGTAGGGTGTTTTGAGTGGTTCGGTCTCCTAAGACGTAGAATTTCAACTAAGGTATTCCAGGGAGTTTTTTTCCCTTGACAATTATGCTTTGCCTATAGCCGAGTATAATTGACGAGGTTTTCTCCCGCTTCCTCCAAAGCTAGAATGCCCGATTTTGAATTTTGGGACTTGGGGAGTTATTAGAGCCCAACTGAGTATATACAACCTATTAGACATTGTTAGAATAGACTATGGTCATGTCCTAAGTCACTAGGACCCTCAGAAAAAAAATTTGAAATAAATTTACCAGACGCGTCAAAATTTTTATTTTTTAATTTTCCCTAAGTTTTTAATTAAATTTTTCCATAATTTAAATGGAAAAATTCAATTTGTAATAAGTTAGTCATCCGGAACCCGAATTCAGTGATTGAAGGCTCTAACTTTAAGCCAAAAATCATTCTTGATCAGCCGGCCAGCCAGATCCAACTTTCAGATCATCATTTGGCCACATAACTCATATTTTCTCAAAAAAGTCAGTTTTGGGGAAAATATTGATTAATTAATTAAAATGATTATTTTGGAGAAAAACCAAATCTCTCCAAATTAGTCCGAATTCAGTGAAATAAAAGGCTAAATGACATGGCACGGAGCATTTATGATGATTCCAATCAATATCGGCCAGTTTCAGATCAAGTATTGGAGTGTAGCAGTTGAACTAACAATTAGAAATTTGCCCTCTTTGGTCAAATCCGTTTTTGGTTGAAATGTGGGTTATTTATTGGTTGGGTGATCATTATGAGGGAGGATGATCCACCTCACCCCCCCTCATTACTCCAGCACTCAGTTGCAACTCAGTTCAACTCCAAATCATCATGCCGAGCTCATTCAATTACTTCGGTGTTACTCTTAGTCCGGATTTAGGGATTTGAGCCCTATTTTCTTTCCTTTTTGTATAAGTAGAGGCTCTTTTGAGCTCTACAGGATGGAAATTTTGTGCTGGAGTTACTCTGCAAAAATTGTAATAAGCTTTGCTTACATTTGCATTTGATTAATAAAATTTTCGACTTTGGAGGTCCATCTCTCTTTGCATGTGCTGAATGTTCTCTGGTTGAGGTGATACTATTTCTAAACCCTCTACTTTTTTGTTACTTGAATGAGATCTATTTATGTGTTAAGCTCAAGAGGGCCACTATTGGCACGGTAGAGTAGCTATTTGTAGTTTCAATTCAGTTATTTATGAAAAGTAGGTTCTAATCTTGATGAATATGAGTAGTTAGTTATACGTAGTATTGATCTCGATTGATTTTCTTTTGCATACTTTCCATATATCTCACTTGTATCTGAGTTTTGGCATTAGCAGGTCACAACTTGAAGAAGGGTGCGAGTTCAGCTACATCAAGCCCAAGCTTCAAGCAACCTACCATTTAACATATTGTAATTGCAGGGCCTACAAGATCGATCTCTTCTTATTCAAAAGAAAGCTGGAGTCTTCCTCCATCTCTTGTGTTCCATCCACAAGAAACTTCTTTCTTTACCCTTCTTCTTTAATTTTTTTACTTGCTCATAAAATAGATCCAAGTTTCAAATATTTACTATTTCAGATCTATTTTTAGGGCCTTTGCTAGATCTAATTTCCTTCATTAGATTTGGGAAACATTTTATTGTTTGCATGTAAAAACTCAAAAAAAATTCGAAGTATAAAAAAATTTTCCAATTTTTTTTTTTTGCATTGTCTTTCCTACCATATTTTAACAATACATGCTTGCTGATTTTTTATTTTGTGACAGGTACAGCGGAAATGCTAGCGAAATTCTGAAGAAGCAAGCCCTAAAAAACCATAAATTCCCTCTTCTTCTTTTCCCCTTCTGTAGATTGCTCCAAAGGCCTTCCAGGAGTAAATAAAGAAGTCAAAAGGGAGCAAAAGGAAAGCATTGTAACAAATTAATAAAGAGCAAGTGGGATTACGGATCCCACACTCCTCTTCCCCCATTTGGGGGAAGCTTGTATCGTCTCTCCATTTTTCATGCTTTGCTTCATGTTTTGCTAAAAGTAGGATAGAATAGATCATAATCTTTGAAAGTTTATCTTTTCATTAAAGTTAGATAGTTTAATTGCTGATTAGTTTATCATTCATAAAAAGTGAAGTACAAATGTTTCTTTGATTATTTACTTAGCTAATACATAGTTTCTTTACCGTTTTACTTACCCCCTTGCTTTCCTGATTAGGGCTCTAAAAAGCCTGAAAGAGACTATTGGGTAGTTTAGATTTTTGTGTTTCTTTTAATTTTAACAAATTAATTAAGTCTCTTGAACTTGCAGTAACTCAAGTCAAGAGCACTCTCTATCGGAGAGCATAGTTACATTAGAGGAATTTTGGTGTCTAAAATGGGCCTCCTAAGGAAAATAATAAAATAATAGTTAAAATAATAAAATAATATTGATTAATTTTGGAGGAAGAAAGAAAAAAACTGCTTTTTGTGTTGGTATTTTCGACATATCTCCCTGTGTTTTTACTCAAATTTCGATCGGGAGAGCTCGTTGGATGTGGAATTTGATTCCGCATCCAACGAGTACCCACACTGCATACTTTTGACGGACCCCGCTACCCCAAAAACAAGAAATACCTGAAAAAACGTGATGAAGTAGGTTTTTTAATAACCCCGCGTCAAAAAGTGAAGTTCTTTAATATGTAATAAAAGGACCCGAAGGTCCGACGGAAGGAGGTCTCGACTAAAAGGAGAGGGACGGAGTTGCTCGACCGTTAGGGAGACATGGAACTTGGACAACAACTTCACCCCAACCCCCAACTAATTAGAGAGTAGGGGGTGCCCACTATGCACAGTCTGGTTCGATTTGAAAATGCCAGCTGATCTGTCTTTTGTAGACATCCTCTGTTCAACAAATATATTCTGCTTGCTTTTCTAAATAAGTCATCATCACGTTTTTTCAGGTATTTCTTGTTTTTGGGGTAGCGGGGTCCGTCAAAAGTATGCAGTGTGGGTACTCGTTGGATGCGGAATTTGATTCCGCATCCAACGCGCTCTCCCGATCGAATTTTGAGTAAAAACACAGTGAGATATGTCAAAAATACGAACAAAAAAAGTAGTTTTTTTTAATGACAAATATGTCAATTCAACCATTATGGTTGACTTATTTTATTGAAATTCTATTGGTTCTTGAATTCCAACTCACAAAAACTTATTTTGGCACGTTTTCTTATAAGGCCCATTTTAGACCCCAAATTTCCTCTAATGGAATTTGCACATCCTTGCATTAGGCATTTAGATTATATAAGTTTCTTGAATCTTTGTCATAAAACAAGGTTAAGAGCACTCTCTGTTGGAGAGTCTTAATTAATTAACTTAATAAAATTTGCAACGCACACCCCCATAATTAATTAACTTCGTTTTCTCCTTGCCGGAGTATGCTCTGACCGACTTTAAAATCGGAGTACCCAAAAACGGCATTGGATTTGTAATCTTGCAAGAGAAACGTAATAAAATTTAAACCTCATAACCAAAGCACTGGCGTTGAAGGGAATTTTCCTAAGTTCTTCTTAGTAGAGGCGCCGAAACTCCCCGCTGTCTAAGCTTCTCAGCTAGCTGGTCAATCTTCGCGATAACAGCCTGGGATACTAGGCGAGTCGTCATGCCTTCAACTAGGATTAAACTTTGAATGTTCTCCCGGCTTTTGACGAACCTTCGTTGACACCATAAGCAAGATCACTTAAAATCCTTAAAAATATATCAAGAGAACTTGCACAATCTAATATTTACTAGTTCTATTTCAAGACTTGCTGTTAATTTCCTCACGCATTTCAGTATTTTGACTCCATAAGGCACTAGTCTTTTAATCTACATACTTGTTATATCTGGATCACTTGTCTTTGGCATCTTTAAATTCTTATCTGTGAATGCATCCTTATTTCGCAAAGTCTTGATCTATTGTTTATCTTTTAATTCTCTTGATAGCAACGTGGATTGCTTTGTCTTATGTGTCGAATTCATAATAAACAAACACATTTAATCACAATAACTCCTAAACAATACCCATCCGCATCCGTAACCAATTAAAAACACTTTAACAACATTGAGCCATAGAAAACTCTTTGTTAGGGACTACCCCCCCTGGCTTCGTTAGGAGTTAGCCTAAATAGAGGAGTTAGGAGTAGGCAACAGTAACTAGCTCTGTGCTTGCCCCCAAGGTCACACCTCTCCCACTTTCTCAAGTGAGGAGACAGCTTTCGAAAAGTTTTTGCTGCTGGTGTGCAAACGACGGACAACATCTTTTGACGTCGTTGCCGGGGACAAATTTTTTGTTCCTGGACGACCTTAGTTTTTTCTAGTTTTTACCTTTTTGATAGATTTTTAGTTTAATCACCTCGCTAATCTTAGACTTGAAATCCATCTGGCGAATCCACTATCTTTAATTTTACCAAGGTATTCAACCAGAAGAAACTCTAAAGGTTTACTTAGTTTTATCCCTGAGCCTGAAAAGGTTTATAGGAGGAGGCTAAATAAACTTGCTTCTCGTAGGATCCTTGAAGATCTTGGATCTCAGTCTTTGTCAGGCATCCATAGTTTATTTCTAGAAACTAATTCTCAAGAAAACATTAACACTAGTGTTTCCGATATAATGGGTGAGTATTTTACTCAACTCGACTTTTCTTAGATAGCAGGTCAACCCCATCGTCTTCCAGATAAAGCTGTCGAGAAACTCCCAATGTACACCGGCACTGATGCCACAACTTCCGCCATGCACCTTAGGAACTTTTCTAGATGCATCAATGCCTATGTTAGTGATCCTGTAAGCCAACATGATGATGTCTACTTCAAGTTATTTGCTCTATCCTTGGATGGAAAAGCCGGCGATTGGTATAACAATTTACCAGACAACTCCTTTGCTACACTTGAAGCTTTCAAGACTTCCTTCACTAATAGGTTTGGTGAAAAGAAGGAACCAAGGCATCAACTAGCTTATTTAACAAACATAAAGAAGAAGGAGAATGAGACTATGGATGAGTTCAACCAAAGATTCACAGAACTATCCAATGACATTCCTGCCATTTACAAACCACCTGCACCATCTATCTTGCTTTATTACATTGAAGCACTTAGTGGGAAGATGCAATATAAGATCAAGGAAAAAGAACCCACTACTCTTCTAAACGCACAAGAAATGGCAGTCAAAATAGACAGAAATATGCAGTCTTCAGGTGAATCCAACCTTCCTGGTTATTCAAAGTCCTCAACTCGGTTAAAGTCAAATGAGCATGAAGAAGAGGATTCCTACAGAAAACAAATGATGGAAATAAAGGAAAGACTTGGAAGAATGGAAGATAAACAGCTAGCTCAAATGAAAGAGATGCAGAACAAGGTCATTAGTATGGAAAGAGCACAATCACAACCTGTCCCAAGAACATTTCCTCCAAAAGTAAATTGGCAAAGAAAGGCACCCAACCATGAACAAAGGCCTCCTCATCAACTAGAGTCTGCTGACATGGTTGAAACTTACACGCCATTTTGTAGGGCATGTGAAGATCTTCATGAAGAATCTTCTTGCTATTATGCATGCTATGTTCAGGAGCATGGTTTTCCAGAGGTTTATGGCCCTAAAGCATCATCAAGAGAGCCTGAGTACATTAACACAGTTGGATAGTTCCATCTTGACACCACAGAAACTTGGGGTCAAGTCGAAGATTATAGTCAACAATTGGATAACCTCACTAAAAAATTTGGTACTAATCCTACAAATGAACATAATGATGATAGTTTGGAAGGCTTACTACCTTGTGACCTTTTTTCTAAAGAAGATGACTAAGACCATGAGGAGGCATATAGCCAGGGATGTGATACAAGTGAGGAGGAATCCCTTACATCTAAGATGGATCATAACTACGAGACTTTAATTGAAAATCCAATCTTAGAGGTTTTGTGTGATGGGAATCCTCCCTGCTTTCCACCAGATGACAAATATTTGGAAAGTTGGGTCCCCTGTAATATCTTTGAAACCCGGCTTTTTGAAGAAGATTGTTTTGAGCAAAATGAGAAGTGTAGACAGGGACTTGATACCAGTGATGAGGCATCTCTCATATCCGACATAGATGGCGATGATGACTATTGGACTTTATTGAAAATCCAACCTATGATACTTTTGAAAATATTTTTGAGAATCTCATCTATGATGTGTCCAGCAAGGGGAGTTGTTATTCTAAAACTTATGAAGGTTGTAAGGAAGAGCAGTCAGAGTTGTATCTGAGTATCTGTAATAAGGACTTGAAAAAACAGTCGGTGAAGAATCAGATGGGATACAACTAGTTGAAGTTTTTTCTCAACCATCGTCTTCACATATAGATGTTCCTTATGTTTTGGAGCAGCTTGGGGCTTATACAATGAGTTATTATTTGATAAGCCTTGATGATCAGCATGATGGAGTAGTCGACCTGCCGCATTATCCCGATTTATATATCAACGCTATCCAATCATGGATAGAAGCAGCCTGCGCGAGCATCTACCAGTTTGGGAAGAAGTTTGACGACATTATTCATGCCTATGATTCCCCATCTAGTACGCCCATTCTGGATCATCACGCAGGTTTGCATTTTCTGGAAATTGTGTCCTTACTTTGGCTGGTAACCAAAGACAAGGCAAAACCTTTTTATATTAATAAAATGCTTAGGTGGCTACACTGGAGTTATGATTACACCTAACCTTTTTTGTATCATTCTTAGAGTAGGAAAATAGGCTCCTTAAAGCGAGCGTTTATCTTAGCATTTTTCTTTATGTACTTAGGAATAAATAAATTTTTCAATGAAGTCTTGTCATTTCTTTGAATAAAGCAACTTTTGGATCATTGGCCATTTTTCATAAAACTTGTGCTACTAAGGTTTTTCTTGTCAAGTTGAGATGTTCTTACAGGATATGGAAACCAAAGATTCTGGTGTTTTTGTATGCTCTCCTTGCATAAGAGATTAGATCAAGCACACGTCCCACAGTTGGAGCCAGATGTTATCCACTAATTTTGCACTTAGTTGGATTAGCTGAGGAGCCGTCATTTTACAAACATAATAAATGTTTGTTTCCAGTGTATTAGATGATCCGCTTTTGTGCCTAGCCAGATTTGGCTAGTCAGTTTTTGTTTTGAATAATTATGACCATGACCCCGCGGGGTTTGTAATAAAATGTGCTAGTAGGGTGTTTTTGAGTGGTTCGATCTCCTAAGACGTAGAATTTCAACTAAGGTATTCCAGGGAGTTTTTTTTCCCTTGACAATTATGCTTTGCCTATAGCCGAGTATAATTGACGAGGTTTTCTCCCGCTTCCTCCAAAGCTGGAATGCTCGATTTTGAACTCTGGGCCTTGGGGGGTTATTAGAGCCCAACTGAGTATATATAAACCTACTAGACATTGTTAGAATAGACTATGGTCATGTCCTAAGTCACTAGGACCCTCAAAAAAAAATTGAAAATTTTTTACCAAACGCGTCAAAATTTTTATTTTTTAATTTTTTAATTTTCCCTAAGTTTGTAATTAAATTTTTCCATAAATTAAATGGAAAAAATCAATTTGTAATAAGTTAGTCATCCAGAACCCGAATTCAGTCATTGAAGGCTCTAACCTAAAGCCAAAAATCATTCTTGATCAGTCGACCAGCCAGATCCAACTTTCAGATCATCATTCGGCCACATAGCCCATATTTTCTCAAAAAAGTCAGTTTTGGGGAAAATATTGATTAATTAATTAAAATGATTATTTTGGAGAAAATCCCAATCTCTCGAAATTAGTCTGAATTCAGCGAAATAAAAGGCTAAATGACATGGCACGGAGCATTTATGATGATTCCAACCAATATCGGCCAATTTCAAATCAAGTATCGGAGTGTAGCAGTTGAACTATCAGTCAGAAATTTGCCCTCTTTCGTCAAATCCGTTTTTGGTTGAAGTGTGGGTTATCGATTGGTTGGGTGATCATTACGAGGGAGGATGAGCCACCTTACCCCCCCTCATTACTCCAGCACTCAGTTGCAGCTCAGTTCAACTCCAAATCATCATGCCGAGCTCATTCAATTACTTCAGTGTTACTCTTAATCCGAATTTAGGGATTTGAGCCCTATTTTCTTTCCTTTTTGTATAAGTAGAGGCTCTTTTGAGCTCTACAGGATGGAACTTTTGTGTTGGAGTTACTCTGCAAAAATTGTAATAAGCTTTGCTTACATTTGATTAATAAGATTTTCGAGTTTGGAGGTCCATCTCTCTTTGCATGTGGTGAATGTTCTCTGGTTGAGGTGATACTGTTTCTAAACCCTCTACTTTTTTGTTACTTGAATGCGATCTATTTATGTGGTAAGCTTAAGAGGGCCACTATTGGCACGGTAGAGTAGCTATTTGTAGTTTCAATTCAGTTATCTATGAAAAGTAGGTTCTAATCTTGATGAATATGGGTAGTTAGTTATACGTAGTATTGATCTCGATTGATTTTCCTTTGCATACTTTCCATATACATGATCTCACTTGTATCTGAGTTTTGGCATTAGCAGGTCACAGGTTGAAGAAGGGTGCGAGTTCAGCTGCATCTAGCAGAAGCTTCAAGCAACCTACCATTTAACATATTGTAATTGCAGGCCTACAAGATCGATCTCTTCCCATTAGAAAGAAAGTTGGAGTCTTCCTCCATCTCTTGTGTTCCATCCACAAGAAACTTCTTTCTTTACCCTTCTTCTTTAATTTTTTGTACTTGCTCATAAAATAGATCCAAATTTCAAATATTTACTATTTCAGATCTGTTTTTAGGGCCTTTGCTAGATCTAGTTTCCTTCATTAGATCTAGAGAAACATTTTATGCTTTCAAAAAAAATTCTAAGTATAAAATTTTTTTCCAAATTTTTTAAATTTTTTTTTTTTGCATTGTCTTTCCTACCATATTTTTAACAATACATGCTTGCTGATTTTTTACTTTTGTGACAGGTACAGCGGAAATGCTGGCGAAATTCTGAAGAAGCAAGCCCTAAAAAACCATAAATTCCCTCTTCTTCTTTTCCCCTTTCTGTAGATTGCTCCAAAGGCCTTCCAGGAGTAAATAAAGAAGCCAAAAGGAAGCAAAAAGAAAGCATTGTAACAAATTAATAAAGAGCAAGTGGGATTACGGATCCCACACCCCTGTTCCCCCATTTGGGGGAAGCTTGTATCGTCTCTCCATTTTTCATGCTTTGCTTCATGTTTTGCTAAAAGTAGGATAGAATAGTTCATAATCTTTGGAAGTTTATCTTTTCATTAAAGTTAGATAGTTTAATTGCTGATTAGTTTATCATTCATAAAAAGTGAAGTACAAATGTTTCTTTGATTATTTACTTAGCTAATGCATAGTTTCTTTACTGTTTTACTTACCCCCTTGCTTTCCTGATTAGAGCCCTAAAAAGCTTGAAAGAGACTCTTGGGTAGTTTAGATCTTTGTGTTTCTTTTAATTTTAACAAATTAATTAAGTCTCTTGAACTTGCAGTAACACAAGTCAAGAGCACTCTCTATCGGAGAGCATAGTTAGAATTTGCACATCCTTGCATTAGGCATTTAAATTAGATAAGTCTCTTGAACCTTTGTCATAAGACAAGGTCAAGAGCGCTCTCTGTCGGAGAGTCTTAATTAATTAACTTAATCAAATTTGCAATGCACACCCCCATAATTAATTAACTTCGTTTTCTCCTTGCCGGAGTATGCTCTGACCGAGTTCAAAATCGAAGTACCCAGAAACGGCATTGGATTTCTAATCTTGCAAGAGAAACGTAATAAAATTTAAACCCCATAAACAACACACCAGCGTTGTAGGGAATTTTCCTAAGTTCTTCTTAGTAGAGGCTCCGAAACTCCCCGCTGTCTAAGCTTCTCAGCTAGCTGGTCAATCTTCGCGATACCAGCCTGGAATACTAGGCGGGCCGTCATGCCTTCAACAGATTAAACTTGGAATGTTCTCCCGGCTTTTGACAAACCTTCGTTGACACCATAAAAATATATCCTTAAAATCCTTAAAAATATATCAAGAGCACTTGCACAATCTAATATTCACTAGTTCTATTTCAAGACTTGCTGTTAATTTCCTTATGCATTTCAATATTTTGACTCCATAAGGCACTGGTATTTTAATCTGCATAATTGTTATATCTGGATCACTTGTCTTTGGCATCTTTAAATTCTTATCTGTGAATGTATCCTTATTTCGCAAAGTCTTGAATTATTGTTTATCTTTTAAATCTTTTGATAGCAACGTGGATTGCTTTGTCTTATGTGTCGAATTCATAATAAGCAAACACATTTAATCACAATAACTCCTAAACAACACCCATCCGCATCCGTAACCAATTAAAAACACTTTAACAACATTGAGCCATAGAAAACTCTTTGTTAGGGACTACCCCCCTTGGCTTCGTTAGGTGTTAGCCTAAACGAAGGAGCTAGGAGTAGGTGATAGTGCCTAGCTCTGTGCTTGTCCCCAAGGTCACACCTCTCCCACTTTCTCAAGTGAGGAGACAGCTTTCGAAAAGTTTCTACTGCTGGTGTGCAATTGGCGGACAACAGATAGAGGCCATACCTACCAAGACAGCCACAAAAAAGGTTGTTATGGACTTCATAGAGGACAAGATAATCACAAGATTTGGAGTTCCTCTCAAGATAACAACGAATAATGCCAAAAGATTTAGCTCCATCGAGATGACATCTTTTTTCTTTAAGTATGGCATTACCTTATCCCATTCATCTGATTATTACCCACAGGGAAATGGACTTGATGAGTCCACCAATAAAAGTCTGATGAATATCCTTAAGAAAATTGTGGGCAACAACAAACGGGCACGGGATAGCGAGATTAAATATGCTCTTTGGGCTGATAGAATCACGAAGAAGAATTCCACTGAAAAATCTCCTTTCGAGCTTGTATATGGTCCCACAGCCACCTTGTCGGTCAACATGCAAATCCCTATCGTCAGAATGATAAGTGAATATGGCACCGAGGGGGAAGAGAGTGAGAATTTGCAAGAGAACTCTGCCAAAATTGTAATGCTCTCATTTGTTTAAAGTGGAATAAAAGCAACTTTGGAGGTCCATGCATGGTTTTTTAGTGTTGTGATTTCATCTTGTGTGAGGTGATATCTCTCTCAACCCTACTCTCTCTTTTGCAATTGTATGTTCATTGCTAGCTTAGAAAGGCTATCAATCTAGCACAAAAGGTTAGTCATTTATCGTCTTTAAGTTGGTTATCTATGCAAGGTCTTTCGAATATGTGAATTGAACAGGACGTAGTCAATAATACTAGTGTTTTTGGATATTTGTTTGATTTAGTATTCTAGCACTTGATATCATTTGTCTTTTTGAGAGTTGTGTTTTCAGGGATCACCAAAGGTGTAGAAAAGGTTGAAGTTCAACTGCTTCTTCACAAGACCAGAGCTTTTATCATCTAACACTTCCATCTTGTAGGATCTACAAAGCTTCTACCTCCAAGTCAAGAAACTTAGCCAAAAGGGCTCTCTTCTCATCCATCACTTATGAATTTAAAAACTCTTTCTTGGTTACTAGATCTACCGTTTTAAAGTTGTGGAAATTTCAAGGAGTTGTCTCTCTCCAAGCTTTAAACCTGTCAAACTTGCCCTCCTTGACTTCGTCTTGTTTGATCCTTCTCTCCTTGTCTCCCTATCTTTTTCTCTTCTTTTCGCTCTTCTATTGCTGCCCTCTTGTCCTTTTCTTTGGCTGCCCACTTTCTTACTGTTTTACCTTGTTTGCTGCCCTCTTCTTCCTTATTGTTCGTTGCCCACTTCCTTACTGTTTGCTTCCCTCTTCTTCCTTACTGTTCGCTGCTCACTTCCTTACTGTTTGCAGCCACTTCTTTCCTCTTCTTTGCAACCTCTTCTTTGTTTGCTTTTGTTCCCATTCGCTCTACTTCTCCTTCTTCTTGTTTCCTCCTTTGCATTTAATTTTTTCAGACTTAGATCTCATTTCGAAAAGTCCAAAAAGGCTTGCATTTAAAAGTTGTTTTGCATGTAGATTAGTTTACATTTTGCATCTAGATTTACTTTGATCTGATTAACGAATAATGGATGCTTGAGTTGTTGTTTTTCTTTTTGTGTAGGTACTGAAGAGGAGATCAACCAAAGACAAGTCTAAAGACTTGGAAAGATTAAAGAAGAAGTCCCCGACAAGAAGACAAAACCAAGAAGACAAACAAAATTTTTTTTTTGTAAAAGCCATTAAGGCTTCTTCATTTTTTCATTTTCCAAGAGTTCTCTTCAAGGGTTAAAATCCCAAAGTATTGTAATCTATTAATAAAAAGGCTAGTGGGGTCAAGCCTCCCATTTTTTTACTTCCCCTATTTGGGGGAAGTGTGTCTTGTGTTCCTTTTTTCATCTTTACTTAGTTTAGTTTTAACTTAAAGCACTTAGCTTAGTTCTCTTGTTAGACTTAGTTTCCATTTCCACTAATTGCTAGTTGTTCATTGAGTAGAACTTCCAATTGTTGGATTAGATTTTATTGTTTTCATTTTATTTACTTGTTGTGTATCTTTCTTTCTAATTGTTAAATAATAAAAAGAACACAAAGTCTCTTGAAATTGTCATAAGACGAGTCAAGAACACTCTCTATCGGAGAGCATTGTTGCATCTTGCATTTTCATACTAGATTAGAGAATTCTCTTGAATCTCACCATAAGGTGGATCAAGAGCACTCTCTATTGGAGAGCTTTGTTTATGTGCTCTAATAAAATATTCTTAACTCATTTTTCCCCATAAAATTGGAATTTACCATTTTCTACAGTGTGTATGCTCTACCCGGTTGGGATACCCAGAAGCATTATAGATTGTTTAATTCACACATTTAATTCCAACTTCAAACATAATAAAATTCACCACCCCATAACCAACGAACCGGCGTTGAACGTGATACTCGAAAGTGGGAAAATTCTTAATGGAGGTGCTTAGTAGCTCTGCCTCGTTTCCAATGGTTGGTTAGTTATTGAACGCCTCGTTGTAAACTTGGACAGTCCAACATGTCCTTGAATGGAGCCACTTAGAGTATTTCCAGATAGATTTCCGGTACCTTTGCGTATCGCTTGGAAATTCCCCTCACCTTAATAATCAAGATCATTCTAAAATACAAAATATAATTTACAAAGAGCATTGCAAAACGATCTCACAAACATATCTTCGAGACTTGTATTTCAGCATCCCCAGCACACATTTGACTCATTTTTTGGCACTCGTCTTGAAATTCATTTTGCATCACCTGATTTGGACCATTTGTCCTTTATTTATCTAAGTGATTTATTTTGTGTGGATGCTTTGAATTTCAGTCATCTTATATATTGTGCAGCTTATCTTGTGTTTTGCAACAGCAATTTGGATTGCTTAAATTGTTATTTTGTTTATCTCATAAAATCTCCTAAACAACACTCATTCACACCATATGTCCAAAAACATTTAAAAACAAGAGCCTTAGACAACTCTTTGTTAGGGACTACCCCCCTTGGCTTTGTTAGAAGTTAGCCTAAACGAAGGAGCTAGGATCAGGTGACAACACTTGGCTCTCTGCTTACCCCCAAGGCCACACATTTCCCACTTGGGAAAAAACATTTCAAAAGATTTTTGCTGACGGTGTGCATTCGGCGGACAACAAGACTATTAAAAAAAGCCTAAGTTTATGGAAAAAATTACATTTCTCAAAAATTAAAATAAAACCTAGGGGGGCCTAGGACATGTTCATATGACTCAATATTAATGCCTAACAGGTTTATAACATTGACACTTAGACTGTAATAACCTCCTAAGTCTTAACCACCAAGACGACTACCCCAACTTTGGAAGTGTGAGTGAAAAAATAAAAAATTATTAGTTGTTTGTTCAACAACAAATAATTACCAAGGGAAAAAACACTCTAGGCTAGTCGGCTTGATGTTTAAGTCTAGGAGACCGAGTCGTTTGCATAATTCACCATGCTAGTACATTTTATTACAACTCCCCCAATGGGGTATGAACATGTGGTATAAGAAAATTTAAAAAAACTTTCCCAGAAGAGGCCTAGATGACTTTTGAACTCTGAAGAATGAACGATTGTGCTTGTTTAACTTTGTCAACTCACTTGATAAAACCAACTAAGCATGACTTAGTAGGTAACATCTAGGTCCATCTAGGGACAAGTGCTCTGACTAATCTTCTAATCAAAAAGAGGACGTGAGAACTCCAGAATCTTTGGGTCCTACACAAAAACTAAATCCCATCAGTAACACACATATAAAAGGAGACCAACTGATAAACTAATTTATTAGTAATGTATAAAGTTAGTATATTACATAATGTACAAGAAAATATTACTTACAAAAAGTCTAGTATACAACAAAAAAAACTTTCAAAGTTAGTAAGAAAGAAATTACTCTACAACATCTATAGTACAACAATATGATACAAAGGATAATAAATGCAAGGATAAGATTAGGAATAGGCCCTGATACTGTCGATGCCAATATAGGAATCAAACCGTCTCGTTGAAGAATATCTTGAGCAGTAGACCATTTACTGGAAGGTTCATTTTTTCCTCATCTGTGTCATTTAGGTAGAAAGAATTAGTGTCTGCTACTTCACAGATGACATACGGTCCCATCCACAAGCTATCAAACTTTCCATGCTTTCCTGGTTTGTCCCTCCGTTTATCCCATAATAAAACTGTATCAATGGCTTGAAAGGATCCAGATCTAGTAAACCTATCAAAAGTCCTCTTGATTTTATCTGAATTTCTAATACTTTGGTCGAGGGACTCTCTTTTTTTCTCATCTAACCCAATTAATTGATTAACTATGTTCTGAATAGCATCCTGGTCTGAGCTAAAGTTCTGAAGAAGCTGATACACTAGAAGTTTTAAATGGATGGGTAAGGTAACATCAAGGACATATACAAGCTTGAAAGGACTCTTTCCGGTTGAATTCTTCTTTGTAATCCTATCAGCCCATAATGCATACTTAATCTTGCTATCCCATGCTTTCTTGTTATCACCAATTGTTTTCTTGATTATGGTCATTAAGTTCTTGCTACTTGACTCAGCTAGACCGTTTCCTTGAGGATAGTGGTCGGATGAATGAGACAAGGAAATGCCATACTTAAAACAAAAGGAGGACATATCTGAAGAACTGAAACATGGGCCATTATCCATGATAATTTTGGCTGGCACACCAAACCTTGTGATGATCCTATCTTCTAGGAAATCCACGACTACAGCATCGGTTGCCTTTTTGGTGGGTATTTCCTCTACCCATTTGGTAAAATAATCTGTGGCGGTAAGTATCCAAGAATAACCATTTCTTGAATTGTCCTTAAACTTATAGATAAAATCAAGCCCCCACTACTGGAAAGGGGCTTGGACTACTATTGGCTTTAAGGGCAAAGCTTTCATTTTCTGCTTCCTAGTGAACAACTAACACGAAGGGAAAATCCTAACTAACTTATACATGTCTGAAAAAAGGTTTGGTCAATAGTAACGTACTCTTAGGATTTTGTGGGCGGTCGTTCTTGCTGCAAAGTGCCCACCACAAAATCCCACGTGAAACCCAACCATGAATTTTTTGAACTCTAGTTCATCGACACATCTAAGTACTAAGCTATCTCGGTTTCTCCAACCCAATCCATCCTTTGTTAAACAGTTTTAACCTATGTTGCACGGGGACCCGTTCCCTGCATTCCGGCGTTCCGGGGACTTTGAAACTCCTCGGAAACGTCCCCAAATGGTTGGGGACTCCATTGGGGATTGAGGACTTTCTCGTCGTACCCTAAACGTACCCCAAAAAATAAGGGACTTTTCGGGGACGTCCCCGAAGTCCCTCGACCAATCGGGGACTCCCAAGCGTCCCCTTTCCTGTACATTAAAAAAGAAGTTTAAAAAAAATTCAAAATTTTAATTAAAATTTAAAATTTTAAAATTTAAAAACTTAAAACCCTACCCTTCATTTATGCTTAGATAGACTTTCCTTTTGCATATGAATTTCAAGTTTTAAACTTTAAAGACTGAAATATTTATGTGATTACATGTGAAGACTTTAGTCTTTTATGTTTCATGATTGATTCATAACTCTTAAT
>LPNX010733387.1:329627-385297 GCA_001517045.1 Pseudotsuga menziesii | reverse complement strand
ACAAGAAATACCTAAAAAAATGTGATGATGTCATCATCACATTTTTTTAGGTATTTCTTGTTTTTGGGGTAGCGGGGTCCGTCAAAAGTATGCCGAGTGGGTACGCGTTGGATGTGGAATTTAATTCTGCATCCAACAAGCTCTCCCGATCGAAATTTGAGTATAAACATGGGGAGATATGTCAAAAATACAAATAAAAAAGTAGTTTTTTTCTTTCCTTCCTCCAAAATTAATAAATATTATTTTATTAATTCTTTTTAGGAGGCCCATTTTGAGTTGAAATTTCCTCGAATGTAATATATTATTTATCAAATTTCGCCCTTTAAGCCAAAATAGCGTTGAAATACACACCTCCGCATACAAGGTCCAAGGCCATGGAGGAACTGAAAGAGAAAATCGAAAATATGGAGGACATCAAGTCCCTTGTCGCTAACCAAAAAGGCTCGAAGGAAGAGATGCAAAATAACAATATAGTACTCAAAGACGAGCTTGTTTTGGTACTAGAAAGAAGGCTGGATGAAAATTTTGACATCTTGAGCGAAAAACAAAAAGACCTGGATGACAAAATGAGTACCATGACTCAAACATAAACACTTTAACACAGAACATGAGCACCATGATGTAGAACCATAATACATTAATCGAGATGTTACAAAAGCTCATACCCAGTCCAAGCCAAGTCAATAGTCCAGACATGTTAGATGCCTCATCTCATGTTGCCACCCAGGAAACACTAGCAAAGAATCAAGAAGAGTTGCAAAAAGAAATAAAGATAAAAAATGCGACGCTTAAGCAAGAGATAGAAACAAAAGTACTGCCAGATATGGAGGCATGATTAAACAACAAAATAGATGCTATCAATAAGATAGTAGAGAATAAAAAGGCTAAAAGTCGCCACCAACAACGAAGCAGTTCAAATATGTCACTTTCATCGTCCAGTAGTTCCGAGCCACCATCAAACCATAAGGCAAAAGGAAATCAATATCGTCCTCACAAAGTGTACCCACCTAAGGCAAAAATAGAGTTGTCAAAATACAATGGGAGTGAAGACCAATGCGTTGCTTGGCTAAACAAAGCAAAAGAATACTTCAACATTTACAATATTCAATTTGACGAGGAGAAGGTGAAATATGTGTCAATGCATATGGAAGGGTAAGCCTATAATTGGTACTTATGGTGGAAGAGAGATAATTTTATCTACACCTGGAACTTGTTCAAAAATGATTTTTTTAATAGGTTTCAAGGAATCGAAGAAGATGAATTTTTCAGTAAACTTACCAGATTACAACAGGTTGGAAGAGTTGAGGAATTCACACATCAATGAGAATCCTTATTGACACGAGTATTTGGGTTGTCTGACAAGCAAAGACTCGAAACCTATTTAGGAGGTCTTAAACCATACCTCCAAAAAGAGTTAAAATTTCATGACATACTTAACGTAGAAGTACCAAGACATAAAGCAAAAGCCGCAGACTGCAAATTGGAAGGAATTAAAACAAGAGGCGATAACCATTATCAGCAAGAAAAAGAGACACAATGTAGGTACTGTGCAGATACTTGGTCACCCGGTCATCAATGCCACAAACCTCAATCATATGCCTATGAAATGGAAAGTAAATCAAAGTCATCTAACAATTACTCTGATAATAGAAAGAAAAAAAAAACATGTCGTCGATGTGGTGATGACTGGACCCTTGGTCATAAATGTAGGAACAATTAGACAATACGGTGCAAAATCATCAATGGAGAGGAAGTGCAAGTCTCTACTCAAGAGACCTCATCCAATTCTAATACCGACATCGAGTCAGACTGAAGAACAACATTAAGAAAATACTTAAGCTTTGAGGACAAAGCTCCCTTAAAGGGAGTGGCAATGTAACGAACATAAATAGGAAAATAATTAAATAATTAAATAATTTATAGTTAGGTTAGTATGAAAGGAGGCGTATCCTCATTGTGAATGTCCAAGCCATATTTAAGGCCAAGACATCATTGTAATATTCATCATCTAATATATATTATTCTTATTCATCATCCAACATGATAGTCGGATTCGATTATTAAGGGATCAACCAGACTCAATTGCTCCAGTGTCCACCTAAAGTTGCAGCCCATTTTCCAGATAAAAACATTCCCTAATTATCTAGCACATTGATCACTAAAACATCCATTGTCATATTGATGTCAAGATACTTAGCTAATTTCACCTGCAGGTTTAGGATTATCCTTACCACATTAACTTCTCTTGCATCCATTGCACAAACATTGTGGTAGGGTCGTGTGATCCTTAGATTCAATTATTCCATTACTTTCCTTGTAATTACATTTGATGAAGTACCTGAATCTAACATGCAGTTATGGAAAAGAAGATTATCGACTAAAAGAGAGACATAAAATGGTGAGTGATCTTTTCTTCTTGGATCAACACAGTGAAGGACTACAGGAAAATCTTCAAGGATATCATTATTACTTGGAAGAGTGATTTCTTTGACAATGTTATGGGCCTTATTTTGATTACTTTCTAAAGCTTATAACATTTTTCCTTTTGTCCTGGAATTTGAAGGATATTAGTTGTATAGGTTGAGACTTTAACATTATTTATCCACGCCCCCATGTCAAGTTTTGATTCTACAACAACAGGTGGATTCAAAATGGGAGGAGTTGTTACCTTAGGTTTGTACTGATTTGCTTTAGCTGGTGTAGATTTCTCCTTCCTCTGATAAGTAGCACCATTGAATCTAACATCCCTCACCTCTTTGACTTGTTCTTGAGTAGGCTTTTCACCGTAATTCTAAGTAATGAAATCATTCTCCTAACTATTAGTCTATGGCCTGTTTCCAATGCTGGTTGGATCAAGGGTAGGCTTGGCCTACCATGTTCACAAACTCAGGATCGCTTGAAAGTGCATCCGGACTACTAGTCTCGAGGAGTCCCTATTCCATAACTTGATTTGCAATATAACAAGTATTTTCCTGATGAAACTGATCACATGGCCTACAAAAGGGAATTGCATCTTCTACCATGTTGGTTGAATCTAACTGGGTTGGAATTCTAGGCTCTTGAGCTGGTGCTTTCTTCTGATACATTTGATTTGGCTTATGTTGAAAGTTCCTTGGTGCATGAGAAACTTGATTTTTTTCCATCATTACTAACCTATTTTGAATATGATTTAATTGTGCAACATGATTGGCCATTTGTTGATTCTGATTTGTCACCAAGGTTTTCATCATTTCAGACATTTCCTTCATTGGATCCTTAGATGATTCTTTACCTTCTGGTTCAATAGCTTTTCCTTTTGACTCTTTATTATATGAAGAATTTCCTCTAGTAAATCTAGGTATGTTAGACTTACCAGATGATTGCATATTGTTTTCAAGTTTCTCAACCAAATCCTAGGCAAGCTTTAAACTGGCAGGTTCTTTATCTCTTAACGGATACCTTAGATCACCAATAAAGCTTCCAAATGAGGATAGCAACATCATTTGGCTTAATGTCTTTATGAAGGTTTAAAACTAGGTCTCTAAATTTCTTGTTGAATTCCTCCATACTTTCATTTTCCATATTTTTAATGTTGTGGAGAGTTGCAAGTTGATGTCTTGGTTCTTTCTTCTCTCCCCACTTTTCCTTGAAACCAGTTTGGAATTCATCAAGAGTCTTGTATGAATTATCATCCAAATCAAGGTACCAATCGCCAGCATCCTCTTCCAAAGATAAAGCAAAAAGCTTCATCTTAACATCATCATGGTAATAAGCAGCTTCATTACAATAACCAACCAAAAGCCTTGAAAGCTTTTGAAGATGAGGCTTATCTATGATGGCATTATTGACCTGAAAGGTAGGAAACTTCTTGATAGCATCATTTGGGATGGCCACGGGGAATTCACTTAGTGAACATCTCACATAGCACGTGCGATCATGGCATATTAAAGAATACCCTTAATTTCCAGAGATATTGACCCAAACTCTTTTTGTTGAAACCCCCTCCCAATACTTAAAACTTCCTCCCCACCCCTTTTTATACCTCAATCCTTATAAACCACCCTACCCACCCCCACCTTAAACCCCTCACCCCCCCAATACCTGCAATATATTGGTTCAATTTTTAATAATTTTAAAACCCACAATATGAACTAATGTGATAGGATATTGGTCAACAATTGAAGCCCCCGTGGGGATGGCATGAGGAGCACCTGCTATTTGAGTGAAATTAAGGGGTTTGAAGAAATCAACCATTTCTTTAGATTGATGGATGTGACTCTCTTCAAATAAATTATGGATATCTGAGAGGGATTGGGATCCTAAATCTTCAAGGATTCTACAAGAAGTATGTCTATTCAATATCCTTCTATAAGCCCTTTCAGGGCCAGGGATGAGATCAAATACTCCTTCGGAGTTCCTTCGGAGTTCCTTCGGGTAGAATACCTTGGAGGAATATTAAACAGTGGAGTCGCCAGATGGATAGAGTTTAATTTTAATTTTTAAAAAAGATCTATCAAATTTTCATCTTTTTACCTTTTCAAAAACAAAAAGAAAAGTTAAGTCATACTACGGGAATAAAAAGATTTATCCCTGGCAACGATGCCAAAAAATGTTGTTGCCTTTCACGCACTTGGGGGGGTTAGGTTTTCGTGGCAGAAATCTTCAAGCCACTAAGTGCATCCTTGGGGGAAAGTCTAAGTCAAGTACTGTCACATGATCTTGACTCCTCCATTTAGGAAAACTCCTAATGAAGCCAAGGGGGGTAGACCCTAATTGTATATTAAGGTTGATTAAGCTTTAGTGGTGGTTTATGGATGAGTTATTTAGAAGTTATTTTTATGAAAATAAATACTAGAAACAAGATAATTGCAACAATGAATATAAGCACGACAACATATAAATTATAATTAATCAGCACATGAACTACATCAAATGATTGTAGATGTTATAACATATATATTGCAACTGGGCTACCATGATGCATCATATAGATTAATCTCTTTATTTTTCCGAGCAATTCATTCAGATGGGGTTTTAGCATGGATCACTACAGCCTCATCCTTTTCAGAGCCTTGTTTAACAGTATTTCCTTGCCAGGATTGAGATTTCCTTGACCATTGAGAGGATTTCAATGGTGACTCAGTTCATTTGAGCAGAGTAGCAGATCAAATGTGGTACACAATTACAGAGGGGCATTATCAGATGGAGATAGGTATATGGTGAGATCAGGCATATGGATCCATGGTTGGTTTTTTCTTTTTGATGTATCTTAAACACCTAGGCTTGTCATGTTAGGATGATCATGGTGACCTATGCTTAAATTACATATGTACTAATGCTTAAACCTGTGTTGTTGAATGATCAAAGAGTCTAATGTTGAAGACTATTGTTTATGCCATGCTTTACACAAATTTTAAACCTTAGTGTTATGCTGGTTAGACGTATCATTTATCCCCGTCCATTTAGTTCATCCATAGTTGATTTTTCTCCCATGACCTTGGTTGATTAAGACTAGTGAGATTGAATATTTTTTGCCCATCTTGACCCCTATGCATGATAGACTCCATGGTGTTATGTGTCTCTGGCTATGAAGTATGTGGCTTGGCCAATGTGGCTAAGTTCACCAGGTAGTCTTCTTTTAGTCCTCAAAACAAGTGCTCCACCCAACAATGTCTTTAGACACTAAAGCATCGGAATGCATAAACGCTATATCTAAATGATGCAAAGTATAAAGGTTAAAAAAATAATCAGTGGCCAAAGGATGAGCACTCATTCCTTGTATAATGTTAGGCTCATTATCCCTCCATAGGGGCAATGAGGTGAGGCAAACCCATCGGGGCTATGGATGCTCGCTGGCAGCAGGGCTAGGCCTTAGTCATTTACTGGAGCTCAGAAGGATTTTCAGAGCACCTGCCTTTGTAGGTTGGCTACTATCTTATGCGAAATTGAAAGTTATTGAAAAAGGCCAATGGTCAAAGGATGAGCACTCATTCCTTGCATAGTGTTCAGCTCATTTTTCCCTACAGGGAAACAGGGTGAGACTAACCTGCAAAGGTTGTGTCTTTGTCATTTATTGGAGCCCGGAAGGCTTTTTAGGGAACATGCCTTTGAAGGTTGACCAGTGTTGCAAATTAATGAAAAGGAAAATGTGCTAGAGTCCGAAGGAAATAAGCCCAAGTACTTTATCCATTTGTGAGACACCACCATCCCCTATTGCTATCTGTCATGCATATGTCTTTTTGGTTAAGTGTGTTTGTTATCATTCAAAGAGATCACATTGTCAAAACCAACAAGAGGTCATCACCCATTACTTATCCTTGTTTTCCATCCTCACCCAACACTAGAAAATGGTTTAAGCTTTATAAGTATGGCATACACAAGGGAATTTCAGAAGGTTCAATGATTCTTCTAGTATACAGGTATCTTGTTGGTTGTTATATTATATTATTATTGTCACCATGATTCTGAATAGCATGATTAAAGTTGGTTTTTACTATACATCTTGGAGCAGTTCTTACCTTGGATGCATGCAGGATCATCCTAGTTTAGCATCTCACCTATAGTTGGGTACTTTGACCTGGTCAACCCAGTTGGCCAAGTCAAACACGATTCCCAATGCAGTGGCTCAAAAAACAACATTTCCTATATTTACTCCAGACATGCTCGAGACCAATATTCCGGTTCCAGTTTTCAAAGTTTGGCCTCAGATTGCATGATCACTGATTATTATCACTTTATTATGGCTAGATTATATTATTATTGCAATAATTTTGGTTCTTCTAGAACACCACAGTGTTCCAGGGGGTATGAATAGTCACTTATACCATTCTTCAGTGTCTCCAGAAACTCTGGTGCAATAATTTTTCCCCAGTTCTCATCCTAAAGGAACATATGATGACTTTTATGATTTTCAAAGGTTGTGCCACCATAAAATGAACTAGGAAATTATTGAAAAACTCGACTTGGCTAGGGAAGTCAAGGAAATGGCATGAAATTCATCTAGTTGATGTATTATGGCTCTCTGGACACTTCTTCATCAGTTCCAGTCACCATTCGGTTCGGGATTATTTATTTTTCCTTAGCCAGTGAGGACATCCCCCAATGGGCGCCCTTCAAATTAGCTACTTGATGTATCACATTGTTATATCTTATGATTTGAGGTTGTAATGGGGCATAGGGTGAATTAAGCCCCTAGTGACCCCCTTTGATGTATTATCATGATTATATCTTATGTTATCTTATGTTTTGACTTAGAGAAGGTGTCAATGGGAAAAGAGTGTGCCCCCCTTGATCTAGTTAAATTGATCCATGTATTGAACCATGTAAAGTTGATCTCCACTGTTGATGATGTTATAATCTCAATCGTTGGATGTAAAAGAGAGATAGGGTTTGTGTATCTCAAAAGATATATAAATACGAGATCCCCCCCCATTGTAAAGCATGAGCTCTGGCATTGGAACTTCTAATAAAAAGATTATTCTGGGATTCAACACTTATGTTCTTGTAGATAGATGAATGTGATGATGATTGGTATTGCTTATCTCCTGCATTGAGATAAATCCAACATAGTTCTTGTATCTTTTTCTTATACCAGTTTATTTGCAGGTTGAAGGAGGCGAATTGAAGGAAGGCGCATTGGTGGGGGGACTCACTCTGTTGGCGGCTTTCGGTTTGGTTATCAGGGAGTGGTTACTTCTTTATGATTTCTCATTCCCGTATCTTCTTCATTTTGCAAATCCCTTTAATCTCTTGTTGCTAATTGATTTCTTTGGTGTGGCGGGTGGAAGGGGACACAAGGGACATTGAGCAAAGCATAAAATCACCAAGATCTTGCCTGGATCTCTCACTTGGTCTTCGAGGAAGCATTCTTCATCATCCAGGAGGATATATACAAGTTTCAGGTACATTTCTATGGTTAGTTCCCAATGTTTCAATTTTCATGCATTGCACATCACACAATTCATTGAAAAAATCACTTATAGAAAGTAGGAAAAATCACCGGATCAATTTGCACTGGGAATTTGCAAATTTGGCGATCTGGATTTTGTTGTCCATCACAGAAAACCCTCTCTCTCTCCTAAGCGTTATTTTTGGGCTCCATTTACCCACCTTAAAGTAGCACTGATCCCTGGGAGAAAGCACCCATCTTGAACTGTCAACCTGTTTCCTATGTGTCCTCTTTTTCTGGTTTCTGTTTGGATTTCTTCTTTCTGTCAAATATTTCATCCGAACAAGTGTGTTGTAAGCCCTATTTCTCTGATTTAGCTTTGCCTTGGGAATTTTCATATTTTATTTAAATCCCCCCTAGGGTCGTAGGTTTGATCAATTGAACAAACACATAGATCCTAGATTTGATCTTTAATCCCATAAGTTGCTATCTTAATTGGCTTGAGTAACATTTCCAACACGCATAACCAACTCCACTCGAGCATTCCTTAAATTGTGTCTTCTTCCTAAAATCTAGGGTTTCAAGCTCTCACCTTACGTATGTTGTGTCTGGGTTTGATTTGGTGATTAGATGTAGGTCTTTCCTTTTAGGATAGGCCTGGGTCTCCCCCTTTGTCACTTGGGATTCAGTGGAATAAAGCGAAGGATATCCCAATCGGAGTGACAACCATCCATCATTTGGGGGTTGGGTTATTCATAGGTCACAACTATGGTTGTCCATCCCCACTACCATCCTGAATAGGATCAATCCATGGGGCAACTACAAGATTCATGATAACAATACGATATAAGGAAAAAAGACCGGTGCTGAAAAATGGAGTCACAATATTGTAGTGTTAAAGATGTGTTGCAATTGTTCTTGGTCAGTTCTAATTTAATGATGAGATGAGTGGATTAACAAGGGGGACGGAGACTCCATATATACCTGACGGTACGAGGAGTATGTCTAAAACCCTTATTTGATGTCGTTCCATGCGAAGAATATATGGGTTGGATCGAAGTCTCTGGGATGTGTCCAACACTACACCAACGAGGGTGTAGCCTGACGGTATCTCGAGGTCACTCTCCAGTGGTTTCTGCTTCCTCTATGAACTTTCCCCACAACGGATTAAATCGAGGCGTTGGATTTTCGCCTTGGGAGGTTAATTTGAAGGTGAGACTAATTTAAACTAGTCACCCACGTTGCTTTTGATGCATTCAACCGATCGGTCGAACCGTAGCGGTGGAGAGCATACACAATGGAGCCTTGGTAAGGTTTACGGATTTTATTGCGAGGTGTTTGTTTGTTTATTAAATCCCCAAGAGTCTCTTTCACGTTATAACACCCTAATCGGTAAAGCAAGGGGGGTTAATTGTTAAAAAAATGTGAAAACGCAATGAAAAATGCAAAGAAATATGAAATGTTTTCTCATTACTATACTGCAAACCTTTTCCGTCTTGATAATTCGGTATAGGGAACTAGGTTAGTATTCGTATTACTTTTGCAAAAAATAATGAAATGTAAAGCTCAAAGTATACGATCTGCAAACATTAACAAATCTAAGAAAAAAATTGGAAAAAACCATGAAAAGTGACACCGACACAAATCCCCCCAAGGGGGATGGGGAGTGGGCTCTGAAGAGCCTACTCAGAAACTTTATTATGCTGTTACAACAAGCGTAAAGAGAAATGCGCTTTGATCCTTGTTATCTGGGATTCAAAGGCTTACAACGTCAAAAAATATGACTATAAGCAAGAAGGGAGTCCCGGGAAGCCTTGAAAGGCTCAAATCTTCAAAAATTTGCCAACACCTCCTTCTCTTTTATCAACAAAACTGAAAAAAAACTGAGTTATTAAATCCAAAAAAAAAATCTAAAAAAAACTGAGAGTGTCTTTGTACATCCCAAAAAAATTCTAAAAAAAATCCTAGGTTAAAATTTTGATAAGAAAAACAAAAATAACCAAGGAAAGCAAGGAAAGCAAGTTTTCTTTGGGATCTTGGCTTGCTTTTTGGGAAGCCAATATGATGTGCACTTAAATGACAAATTTAACTTGAGATACCAAAGAAAAATATTCTTTTAAACAAGTCTAAGATCTACTTTAAAATGCTTGCTAAAAAAGAACTTTCCTAAGCTAGATCTTCCTAAAATGCTTATGAAACCTTGAAGGGCTATGAGATCTAGCCTTTAAAAACACTTGTGAATGAGATCTAATAGATAATTTCAATTAGAACAATATAGATACTCATAAACAAGCAAAGTAACCAGGGAGAAGTTGATTTTGAAAGGAGGAAGAGAAGTGGAGCCTGGTTTGTTGCTGGAACATATCAACTAAGGAAAGCCCTTTCATGGAGTGCCGAGGGAGTGTGTCTTGAAATTTTTTGTTTGAGATGGAATGGAATCAACCTAGGTCCACACCTTCTCCATACCTGGTAACCTGAAACTAGATCACAAACTTGCAAACACCTCGTGAGATCTAGATATATATATGAAAAAAAAGACAAATATAACATGCAAATAAGCTTATTTAACATGCACAATTTAGATCTTTAAATATATATGATATAAATAGAAACAAACAAGTAAACTTATTTGCAAATCTCTAGTCCTATTGATTCAACTGAATCCCTGAAGGCCAGTACAAAGATGAAGCAAGAATTGAGAAGAATTAAAAAAGTCACCACATTTGCAGCATAACGCTAGTACTCCACACACAATAGCACTATACAGTTTAGCCTCCAAAGCTTCTTTATTCTCAAGCAAAAGAATGGATATCACAGTATTACAACAGAAGACCAGCTCTTCATCCAACTCTAACTAGCTTGAATGAGAGAGGTTGTTCTTTATTTATAGCCAAATTGGCCAAGAGGGGGCGCAACCTACATTGGCAGATGGAGTTTGAGTTGAGGGAGATGATTGAGGAGATGAGTGGAGTTGAAGGGGAGTGGAACTAGAGAGGTAGGTGCCACCTCTCAAGAGGTGCACCAAGTCTCCTTCCTAACTTCACCAATCCATTCAACTGCTGCCACATCACCCACACGTGAGGATGAGAGAGGGGGGGGCATTCTCCAACATGTAGTCACCTGCCACATCTCCCACTCAACTCTAGACTGACGCCTTCATTAAGGAGAGGACTCAGCTACTCAAGTGGAAGTTGATGCAACTAATTGCAATCAAATCCGACAAGATTCCACTTATTTAGGAATTTGGGATTTTTCTCTACTTTTTTTTCTATTTTTTAATTGACTTTTTTATTTTTTGGAGATTTTTTACTTAAGTGATAAATTTATCACTTAAAACTTAGGAAAAGTTGGTTTATTGGTAAAATGGGTGGTCTGAGTTAGAAAATGAGCACCCCCATGGAAAAATCCAATCCCTAACCACACTTTTATTACATTTATAATTTTTCCAATTAGACTATTAAAAAATAGCCTAAGTTTACGGGAATAATTACTTTTCTCAAAAATTAAAATAAAACCTATAGAGATCTAGCACATGTCCATATGAATCAATATTAATGCCTAGCATGTTTATAAACATTGACACATAGACTCTAATAACCTCCTAATTCCTAACCACCAAGATGACTACCCCAACTTTGGAGGTATGAGTGAAAAACTCAGAAATTATTAGTCATTTGTGTTGGTTTATCCCACAATACTGAGACGAGGGGATGAATCAGTATTGACCTTTTTTAAACTAAAACACAAAATAATCAACAATTATGACACAAATTTTATCGTGGAAACCTCAAAGAGAAAACCACCAACTCATACTCATTAATAAGATGAATTTACAAAATTGTTTATCTACTACAACAGAAAGGATGCAAGATACACCCTAGGCTTTGCCTGCAGCTACAGACTAGGATGCTACAACATCCCTTATGGTTTTCTGTCTGTTTTTAACAGACAAGGATGCTACGACACCTTGTTCTCCATCTACGACTGGAAGGAGGCTTTGACCCCCCCGCAGACCTATGGTCTGCCCTAGCACCGCCGTGCCACCCTAATCTGATTTTATTCAGACTGTGGAATAGCTGTAAGCTATTCACTATAAACTCTATTAAACTTATTAACAGAGACACTCATTTAGAACACAAAAATTCATTTAAATACCTAGTACCTTCATCATTTCAACGCAACTCTTCATTGTTGCAACTTTTCAATTTGGGTTGTGACTGTTTGTTTACAAACACACCCAAATAACACTTACCTCTTCAATTCGTCGCATTCCTTCACCAAATGTCAACGTTTCATTCCTCCCTCAACCTCAGATCTCAATTTCACAGCCCTGTTTATCGTTCTCTGATATTTCTGCAATGCAAAACTCTTTCTGCAATGATATTTACCAGTTTTAATCGGAGTCGTTGATCCTCCTGTCAAGTACGATCTGGACCGTAGATCTATTCTACAAATTTCCTCCTTGAAATCCCATTTCCGCATCAAAATTACCTCACAACGATTTATGACCATTGATCTTCGTTGGGCGTTTTTCCTAACCATCGATCTTCAGTTTGCGGGATGCGGGATGCAGGATGCCAATCATCCTTTCTATCCTTTCCGCAAACTTCTTTCCATAATCGTCTTTTCTGCAACGTTGATCTATTTTTGGTGGGTTTGATCTCAACCGTCCAATCTCCAGATTGCGGGATGCGGGATGCTCAACCAACTTTCCTAAGTTGCCTCCCTGCAACTTTCCTTCCACATGTGGCTTGCAGGATGCGGGATGCTCGACCAACTTTCAAAAGTTGCCTCCCCGCAACTTTTCCTCCGCAATTTTTCAACTGTCGGATCTTTGCAGTCTTCTCCACGACCGTCGATTTACCTTTTAGCGCGGATCTCACAGATCTTTGTAGACCCGTTATTGCCCTTGCAACTTCCGTCACGAATCTCTCCTGGACCGTCAAATCTTTTGTGGTTTACGAAAACCGGTCCTTATTCATCTGATCTCATCATGACTTTGCAGACCTACATGATTTTTTTGAGGAAATCCTCTTCGACAGTTTATTCAGCCACAACGTTGGATGATCGATCTTAGTCGTTCAACTTGCTATAGGGTTATTCGTTTGTCATTCACCGTACAACAGGGTTATTCCTTTGTTTATTTTGGATACCTACAACCTTCAGTCTGCCACCATCTCCACTGATTATTCCTTTGTTATTTGTGAATACTTTTGACATCAATGACAACTATATATTCAACAGTTTGTTCAACAACAAATAACTACCAAGGGAAAAAACACTCTACGCTAGTCGAGTTGATGTTTAAGTGTAGGAGACCAAGTCTTTTACATACTGCACCATGCTTGTGTTGTCACATATATAGTAGTTGGGATAATTTTGTTTCTGATCAATTCTTTGAGCCATTCCTTTACTATGAGATACACATATGATGAGCCACCATTTGATGATTTCCCATTTTCAGCAGATCTAGAGCATCTTGATTGACCAGTTCTATGCCATGACTGAGCCTCATGACCCTAGATTCGTTGACTGAGTTAGCCATTCTTTCATGACCCAGAGCAAAGATTATTACAGTACCCATGATATGTAGCAATAGCAGTTGTTCCAGTGATCTTTACATTGGTTTCAGATCCAATGTAGGTATCTGACTTAGGTGATATTATGGTTTGTGCATGTGGATTTTGATGTTGCTCTATTACCAATTTTAGTAGTGAGACTTGGTTGATATTGGTTATATGTTGGCGATACTTTATCTTGGTTTTACTTGGAATCTAAAGTATAAATGATCTAGCTATTATGTCCAAGAGATTCTTTTGTATACTCATTGGCGTTGCCCTACTACTAGTATGGATTTGGTCATTTCCCTTTAGGGACATAGCTTGCTAGTCTTGGCACCATCTCCACTGTCTCCGTCCGTCAGTTGCCTTCCCTTGTTGTTGATTAACCCTGACTTGTAACTTGACTAGTGGCATCGAGGATTTCCCCCACCTTCACCTCTATGTAGGAATAGGTCTCCAATGTGTAAGGTTTGTCGTTACACCAAAACCTGCAGATGTTGATGAACATTTAAAACCAAGCACAAGGCCCTATCATCAAGAGTGGAGGTTAGGCCACATCTTTATATTCCCAGAGGTGTGGTGGTTATACCATGTGGTTGTACCGATACTCCAACACCCCCCCTCCGGCGTAGCTCAGGGGAATTGAACCTGAGACCTCTACTCTGATACCATGTAAGGTTTGTCGTTACACCAAAACCTGCAAATGTTGATAAACATTTGAAACCAAGCACAAAGCCCTATCATCAGGAGTGGCGATTAGTCCACATTTTTATATTCCCAGAGGTGCGGCGGTTATACCACGCAGTTCTACCGATACTCCAACTTCCATGTTTAAATTGTGTCTCTGTGTTGGTTTATGTGATGCTTGTCACAGTGATGGCATTTTTCTAGGTCTTGAACACAAGTAGATTTACCAAAAAGTGTCTTTAGATACTAAGGCATTGGAGCTTAAAGTTATTCTAAATGGATGCCCTTCCAGCAAAACAAGAGTGTCTTTAGACACTACTGCAAATAAAAGCAAAACTAGCTAGTGGCCAAGAGATGGGCACTCATCCATTGTATGGTGTAAGGCTCATTAACCCCCACACGGTATCAGGGTGAGGAAAACCTGTCAGGGCTAAGCCTTAGTTATTTTCTGGAACACAAAAGGATTTCCAGGGAACCTACTCTTGGAAGCTGGCAAGTTAGTAAAAATGAATATGCTCAAATAAAGTTGATGGCTATAGGATGAGCACTCAGTCTTCGTATAATGTAAGACTCATTTTCCCCCACAAGGAAACAGGGTTAGACTGGCCCTCAAAGGTCATGTCTTTGTCATTTTCTGGAAGCCCGAAAAGCTTACCAGAGCACCTACTTCTAGAGGTTAACTAGTGTATATTGTTGTTAAAATAAATTGCTAAAAAGTTGCTTGTCTACAGTCTAGTGGAGCCTTTCATCATTCCACCCATTTGTGAGATACTGCCATTCCCTATTTTTCACCTAGTCCAACTTATGCGTTGTGTGGATTCCCTTGTCCTTTAGCCTAAATGCTTCTAGTGTCGAGTGTCAAGTCATTCCCTTGGCCTTACCTAGTTTCTTCACATTCACCCTTGACTAGCAAAATGGATAATTCTATAAATGAGTATGCACTGGAGTTTCTTGTTTAAAACAACTAATCATTTTGATTTTGATTAACAGATATGTATTGTGCTTATACTTGCCAACAGAATTTAATTGTATTTGAGTCTCACTATTAGCATAGATAATTGAGCATGCATGTCCATTTTTTACTTTGCAGTATTAGAGTTTAGCACTTGGGTCATCATTTGATCAGTCTTGACCTGGTCAACATAGTGTTGACCAAGCCAAGAGCAGGGTCTCGGATGAGTTTTAGACCGATGGTTGTGGATGATGATTATCTATGGTCTATGGATGTCCATTAGACATATTAATGCTTCAGATGGTGCTTTACTATGATGGCTTGTATTATTTTTATGATTATCATCATTTACATGCTTTATTATTATTATGGTTCTGACATGGATGGGGTCTCTGATGTATCTTTATGATGAACATATTGTGTATGAGTACTCATTCCTAGTTGATTTGGATATTCTGAGTCCATTGGTGCAGCTGGTCTTCAGTTTCGGGTAGTTACAGGAGAGATATGGGTCTTTCAGGCATTTTGCAACAGATTTGCCGTAGGAAATTAAAAATAAAACACAGTGTAGATAATGTTGAGATCTCCTAGGGTGCTAGAGGGAATATAGGGGTACAACCAGTCGATTGTACCATACTACTATGGTGTCAGACACATCCATGTAGTCATTTGGCTTCAGGTTTTGGTCCCCGGTGAGATATTGGTAGTTTTATGTTCCCAAGAAAGCATTTTGATGATAAAAAATGGCTAATGAGGAAATCGTTTTGGCATAATGAGGCAAAAAAATGGCATGGAATTGGTATGAGGCATAGTGTTTGGGTCACCTTCATCATCCACCATCATCTTCACTTCACATGGGGTCCACATGTCCTTGATTTTTCAGTTTGAGGGCATTTTGATGTATTTTGAGGGAGACGTCCTAGTGATTTTTATCACTCATTGGTATATTTGACCACCACATCTTGTTGTTGTGCCATGGAGCTGTGCTAGGAAGGATGTTATAACCTCCCAGCCCCCACCATGTGCTATCTTATTGTAAATTTTCCTTTAATATTCAACTAGGGCTAAATAGTGCATGCAAAATATCAACTAATAACCACACATGAATATCTTTTATAGTATGCGATGGAATATAAAACTGAGAAATAAATCACAACATCACTTCACAATATTGACACTATTATTTTGGGTATGGAAACCCCCAGAAAAACCCAAGATGGGAAAACCGGTGCAGCAATCAGATATAGATTTTATTATGAGAAAATATGGAACTTTTATAATCACTGCAAATTCACCCAAACCTAGCAAATGCAGTACCCGACAGACTCACTAGGCAAATCCCAACTACACCTCCACACCCTCCTGTGTGAGTGTACAACCCAACTGTACGAAGCTCGATGATCCCACTACTCGCTCCTCTGTCTTCTCAGCTAAATCCTCTGTCTGACTTTCTCTCCCTGTCTGTATCATGTCTCTGTCGGAATACAAGTGTGTGTTCTCTCCACCAATTGATCTCTCTTTTATAACTTTAGGTAAAGCAAAAACCCTAATTTCACTTTCACTTTAACTAGTGGTAAAGCAAAAACCATAATTTCACTTTCACTTTAACTAGTGGTTCACTAAAGTTAATTTAGATCACTTTAATTTATTTTCCAAAGTAAACTTAGGAAAAGTAAATTAAATACAACTTGTTTCCTAATTTAAGTCTTCTGCATGCAAGAACACATGCATGCAGGAAGACCTTCCTTGTTGCTACTAGTTTAACACTTATGTTTATTGGTCATCTTTATGTGGTGCGCCCCCTCATTGAGCATTTCTAACGGTGCGCCCCTTATATTATTGAGTTGATCCATGTATGATGTATCCGACTAATCTTAGTCATTGATTAGATTGTTTTTATCTTTTGATCGTGACCCTTGATCTTTTTGGATCTAGGTTTTATGTATTAGAGAGATCTATATATTGAGATGCTCTCTCATTTGTAAATGGACTTTTGGCTCTGGAAATATTGAATACAAGAAAAAAAATTCAAAAACTCTTGAAAGCTTTGTGAATATATTTGGATGTGATTGTAATGCCTCTTGCTTGGACATTTCAATAGATCTTGCATGCAAACAAATATTTTTCTAGAAGGCCGTACTAATCTTTTGCAGGGTAGCAAATTGGTTGGAGGCGATTTCTAGGCGTCTTGCATCACCTTTTGGTCAAATTGTTTCATCTTTAGGGAGTTTTTCAATTGTTACTTTGTGCATTGGATTTTTCTCTGTAGATGAAGTGCATATATTATCTTTTTCATGCGTGAAAAACTCTCATTCGTAGTTCGATTTTGCAAGTGGAGAGGAGCGCACTTCCTTCTGTTTCGTGCCGGATCTCAGTCAGATCAGGTGCTACCATTGTGGGCAGACGGGACACTATTCTTCAAAATGTCATGAGAAAAAGATTGTGAAAGAAAATGCTGAAAGAGATGTGGCAACCTCTGCAACAGTAGAAGATTATGCCATAAAATTTGAGCAAGAGTTTTCTCTTGTCTCAATTGATTCCAGTGTAGGAAGTTCATCCTTTAAGAATATCTGGGTTGTTGACAGTGGTGCAACTAGACATATGACTGGACTATATGATTCCTTTCAGATGATCACAACGTTGGGGCCGAGACATTTCATCCAGATAGACATCGATAGTCCCCAGATAGCCATACGAGGAGTTGGAACTATCAGGTTTCAACTAGATCTCAGAGAGATCCTGGAAATACAAGGAGTATTGTTTGAACCTAGGATGAGAGTCAACAAACTCTCAGTTTCATCCTTTGAGGATGAAGGCTATGGGATGATGGTTAGGTCTGGCCATGTCTTCCTGTATCGGAGAGATGAGCCAGTTGGGACCAGCATTTTATTGGGTGATCGCAAGGACAGACTATATGCCCTGAGAGGGCATATTGTACGACCAAGAGCAGGAGCAGGAAGGGGTCTATCAAAGTCAGAAGATGAGGATGGTGTCGCATCAAACAGATATGGTTCTGAAGAGGAGAGTGACTCTCTCCAGAGCATTGGTAGAAGGCTCAGTCAGTCAAGTGACAGTTCATTTGAGCATTTGGATGAGACTCAAGTTGAGTCTCCGGATTTAGAGTTTCAGTTCGAAGTAGAGCATCTGTTTTTGAGATTGATTCCAGAGCAGGGCGGAGCTGTTGCAGGAATTAGAGATGGAGATAGTGCTGGTGACCTTCCTCGTTAAGAGGGAGTGTTGAAAAGTTAACTCTGGAGGTCCTCTTTATAATTTTGGTTTGGTGTGATAAAGAGGATATGTAATTTGTTCCTTGTGTAAATTTATGTATAAAGTGGAATTATATATAAATAAATGATGTTTTCTACTTTATTGTATTAGGTCTCACTTAAATGACATTTAATAATAAAAGTGAGTTATTATTAATTGAGGGTGCATTTAATGATGACCCTAGATCTTGTAAATGAATCTGTAATATCCCAAATACTGATATTCTACTGTTTCACTATTCTAGGGCTTACTTGTACTCTTAAAAGGTGCAAGAATACTGAATAAAAACTTGCATGCAAGGTGTCGGGCAAATGGCCCTAAATTATAGCTAAACTAGGGCAAAGATTTGCAGGGAGAAGGTAAACACTTACCACTGATAAAATGTTGAGAGTCCTCCAGAAATAAGATGCATACACAAGGGTTGGACGATAGTGATCCTCCTCGGGGGTCGGCGCCCAGCTGCACACGTGTGCCCTCCTTAGGCTGAAGATGACATTTTTGGAGTAGGGATGGCCAAATGCTGCTAAAACTTTGTAGGCCTGTCGGTCTTCACCTATCAGAGAGATGGACTGCCACATGCAGACATTTGGCCTCCTCTAAGTTCCCTAACGAATTCTTTTTCCTCCCTCGTGCTCACGCCCCTTTCTTCACTGAAATGCTAATAACTTCCCTGGATAGGCAAACTGGTAACTAATAATCACTCTATGTCGTGGGATGAGCTTGCCGAGAAAGAGGAAACTGACATGCGGAGGAAACACTGGGTTTTGGGGTCCCAACGAATCCTTCTGAGGTTTCTCAGCTATTTCCCTACTACAAAACGTGAACTTGCAGATAATCCTTCTGAGTGTGCTGGATCACTGAACACTGATGTATAAGATGATTGTTGTTGATAAACCTGGATGGTCTATCCTAAAAGAGACTACGGCAGGTATTCCACTTCTGAACTCTCGTTAGCTGAAGACGTCGTCTTCAACCCCAACTGTCGTAGTTGCACGCTGTGTTGCTGCTCAAAAAGCCCAAATCAACAATAATAATAATAGATACCTTCTTTGGTCCAATAACCCTTCTTAAATAGATGATCATATGATTTTAGGGTTTGCATGTCACTTTTAGGGTTTTTCGCTTCACTTTTGCATGCATGCAATTATAATTTCATGTTGACTTTTAACTCTGAAGAAATAAGGCCTGCATGCTCCGCATGCTTTAGGATATGAACTCTTATGGCCTTCTTACTACACTGATGACCATGGTCTTCTATGTTGGAATTGACCATTTTCTCATGCGAGTCTTGTTCTCATGCCTGACTATGGTGGTCATCCACTTTGCTGTGGCTGACCCTAAAGCCTCATTGGGCATTCCCCTTAGGAATACCCTTTTCCCATTTGGTGCCAGGAACTCCATCTCTAATGTTTGGTAATGGGTTGAGTGTTTTCCAATTGAGTACAGCCATTGTACTCCCAAAACAATGCTTGTGTCTAGCACATCTACCACATAAAAGTCATCCACCAATGTATAATTCCCAAGCTATACCTATAACTGAGGCATCCTCTGTGTGCATTTCATCCTGTGATTGCCAACCATGACAACGATAAATCCCTCAAAGTCCTTAGTGGGAAATCTTTTTCTCTCTACCCAATAGGCATCTATAAAGTTGTGGGTGGCCCCACCATCAATCAAAGCAATGGCACGTTGTCCCTTGATACTTCCCCTGATCTTGATGGTATGGAAGGTGGGGACTCCTGTGAGGGTAGCAATAGTGGCTCTCTGTGGCAATTGTTCCAATTGTGTACTGTGTAGTTCTCCATCCAGTTTCTGCTCCGACTCATCTTCCTCACTGCTATCTGTAAGTACCTTGATGAGGTGTACCTTCCCTTTACCCATACATCTGTGGTCGGGTACCCAAGGCTCTTTGAAATTAAAACATAAGTTCTTCCTTCTCAAATCTCGTCGCGTGTCCTCGTTCAACCATTCCCTCTGTGGAATTATCCTTTCCCTGTTTTCTGGAAGATTGGTATATTTTTCCTTGTTTTCCGGGAGATTGGTAGGTTTTTGTGGCGGCTTGTTCTTTGCCACAGAATCTTGTAGATCCAGAGTCCTACTGATAGCATCTTGCAAAGTAATTGGCCTATAAGCCTTCACCCATCCGTGGAGTGGCTCGGATAGTGCCTTCGTAAATAGCATAATCAACCAGCTCTCTAATATGTCAGATACCATAACTACAACTCTCTGGAATTCGGATATGAATGTCTCTACACTGCCTGTCTGCTTGAGTTGAGCAAGATCCCTGAAACGAATCTCTGGGTCCTTCTTATCAAAGCGCTCCATAAGCCTCTGTGTGAAGTCACTATAGGAAGTGATAGTGTTGTGACCCAATGTCACCAGTCCGTGGTACCACCACTCATGTGCTTCCCCGTCTAGATGTAAAGTAGCCAACTTGATTGCATTTGTCTCTGTCATGTGGTTAAGTTGAAAGTAGGTGTCTAACTTTTGTACCCAAATCTTGGCTGTACAACTGGATGTCCCATCAAAGTTGGGGATAGTCAGTCTCTCCAATGTAAGTTGCAACTCAAAATTCTGATTAAATGCTCTATTGGACCCTCTTGGCCTGTTCCTACTTTTCATGTTGCAAAAATCAGAGAAAGTCATGGCTGAATGGAACTCATCTCCCAAATCCCTTTACTCCTGTAAGTACGCTTCAAATGGTTCACTAGGTTCTACTGGCATGATTGGTCCTGCTACTGCATCTGCCAAGAAGTGAGGCATAGTAGGTGTACTGGAAGGTCTATTATATATATGGGGTGTGTTTTGCATATTAGTGCATGCATGCTTCCCACTACGGTTGGTAGACCCTCTATCTACTGGTGAGAGAGGTATACCGCTATGCCCTGGTTCTGGTTCCAATGCCAAACTGTTTATTGCATGCAATACTTCCTTTTTCCCTTTGGCTAGGTCTTGCAATGCGTTTACCAAGCTACGAAACTCTATCCTGTCTTCCTCTTCTCCTGTTCCTTTCCCTTTGTCAGAGTGTATACCTGTTGGGTCTACATCTGAGTTGGTATCTTCTATCTGGATATCCTCAAATTCCTACTCCTCTGTGTACCTACTCTTCCTTCTCCTATAGGTTACAAAAGTGTCTTCTTTTGTATTCATTTACTTCTCATGTTCAGGCCACAGCTAGCGAGGAACATGCCCTCATACCACTGTAATATCCCAAATACTGATATAATATTGTTTCACTATTCTAGGGCTTACTTGTACTCTTAGAAGGTGCAAGAATACTAAATAAAAACTTGCATGCAAGGTGTCAGGCAAATGGCCCTAAATTATAGCTAAACTAGGGCAAAGATTTGCAGGGAGAAGGTAAACACTTACCACTGATAAAATGTTGAGATTCCTCTAGAAATAAGATGCATGCACGAGGACTGGATGATAGTGCTCCTCTTCGGGGGTTGCCGCCTAGTTGCACATGTGTGCCCTCCTTAGGCTAAAGATGACGTTTTTGTAGTAGGGATGGTCAAATGCTGCCGAAATTTTGTAGGCATGTTGGTCTTCACCTGTTGGAGAGATGGACTGCCACATGCAGAGATTTGGCCTCCTATAAGTGAGTGCCCTAGCGAATTCTTTTGCCTCCCTGGTGCTCACGCCCTTTCTTCACTGAAATGCTGATAACTTCCCTGGATAGGCAAACTAGTAACTGATAATCACTCTATGTCATGGGATGAGCCTGCCGAGAAAGAGAAAACTGACATGCAGAGGAAAGAGTGGGTTTTGGGGTCCCAACAAATCCTTCTGAGGTTTCCCAGCTATTTCGCTGCTACAAAACGTGAACCTACAAATAATCCTTCTGAGTGTGCTGGATCACTGAAAACTGATGTATAAGATGATTGTTGTTGATCAACCTGGATGGTCTATCCTAAAAGAGACTAGGGTAGATATTCCCCTACCGAACCCTCGTTAGTTGAAGACGCCATCTTCAACCCCAACTGCCGTGGCTGCACGTTGTGCTGCTGCTCAAAAAGCTCCAAATCAACAATAATAATAATAGATACCTTCTTTAGTCCAATAACCCTTCTTAAATAGATGATCATATGCTTTTAGGGTTTGCATGTCACTTTTAGGGTTTTCACTTCACTTTTGCATGCATGCAATTCTAATTTCATGTTGACTTTAACTCTGAAGAAATAAGGCCGACATACTTCGCATGCTTTAGGATATGAACTCTGATGGCCTTCTTACTACACTGATGACTTAATAATATTGAATCGATGTACCTTTCTGATCCTAGTGCTATCAGTCCTCAGTTATTCTCTTTTCTTTAATACTAGCTCGAACCTATGGGAATAAGATAGGTTAACAGGTGTCTCAGGGTGGTTTAGTTGAAAGAGGACATTACAAAATCTCAACCACAGATTAGATGGTTAGAGAAGTAGTTACAATTTTTAAAGTATAGAACTAGGGTAAAAGACAAATTAAAGTCACCATCATCAATGAGGAGAGAGAGAGGAGATTGAGACTGAAGGAGAGAGAGAGAAAACCCTAAGGTGGAACGATTCCCAATGCAAGCAGCAGCAAAGTACAACATTTAATGCACCTGTCAGTTTGTACAACACACGTGTGAAGGCACAGAAATTGAGGCAGAAAGTAAATCAATCTGATAAGGTCGTACTGCATTAATTGCAGACTGGGCACGATTCCCAAGGCAACAAAAAAGTACAGAAAGTATAGTCCGCATGTGTGGCAGATCCATACAAACACGTGTGAAGGTATAATAGGCCGTATAGTACTGTTTGCACAGAAATCGAGGTAATTTGTTGTTGAAGTGATTTTTGGTATTTTGCCTGCAAGGGTTGGAAGAAAATATTTTCTGTGTTGTTGGGAAAAATTATGAGATTCTCCTTTTAATGATAATTTCTTCTTTCTAGGGTTTTCTCCAGGAGTTGGGGTTTTGCCCGGTCTTTGACCAAAATTCTTTGTGTATTCATGTGTGAATGATTTGCTTCAATCTTGGAATATTCTTGAGTTGGTGGTTTATATTTCAAATTTAAGATGTAAATTTTTAATCATAAACCCTAGTTTCTCAAGTGTTTGACATAATGTGTAAAAGAAAAGTTTCATATTAAGACAGTTAAATTTCTTCAAAACCCACTTGATTTTCACAAATCTATCCTTCAAGTTTCTCGATCTAATCACCCTTTGCCCCGATCTACTCTTTTGGGTCCACCGTGTCCTCTTTTGCATAAACCCTTGGTGGGTCCCATTAGGATTTTTGTTCATGTGGCTAGATCTCTCTAGATCTATCAGTTGGGTAGGCTTGAACCCACCTGGCGTTTATATATCTATCTTCCAAATGTCCTGATCTAGTCACTCCATGCCTTGGTCTACCTTTTTGGGTCCGCTTTGTCCATGTTTACATAAATTCCTAAGTGGGTCCTTTAGGTTTCTCCTATACGTGGCTAGATCTCTCTAGATCTACTATACTAAAGTCATTGTGGTACCTTTTTATCAAGTTGGGTCATTTTCCTTATTTGCTAAGCCTCCCCAACTTCACCTTAACTCCGACACCACATCTACTTCCTAGATCTAGATTGCCTCACTCATCATCTCTCCTCCTTTATTCATTGTTTACCCCTAGGAGCGTTTTGAGTAGGTGCACTAGCCCTCTTAGAATAATGAGGGTCTCCCCCTTGGTCATTCTCTGGATTGATCTAAAGCGACAAGAGCTTGTCCGGTGTGACTACCCTTCATTCGTAGTGGATGAGGCCCTTGCGGTGTCACCGGTTAGCTACCTCACCTCTACCGTCCCAAATGGATACCTTAGTGGGTAGCTACACGTTGTGCGATAACAGCTAGTACATTTTATTACAACTCCCCCAAGGGGGTATGAACATGTGGTATAAGAAAATTTAAAAAACAATTCGCAGAAGAAGCCTGGCTGACTTTTGAACTCTGAAGAATGAACAATTGTGCTTGTTCAACTTTGTCGGCTCACTTGATAAAACCAACTAAGCATGACTTAGTAGGTAACACAACCCATCAAACAACAGCTAAACCCCTATTAATAGGCATAAAAAAACATGTGCCCCGAATGCAACATCTATGTGTATAGAGAAAATAAAATGGGCCACAGAAAGAGACATGGTTGAGAGCCCATCCATTGCAAAATAACTTCTTAAAATTTTATAAAAGGAGGATAATTGAAGTAGTAACATATGAGTGCAAAATTATGTCGTTCGATACCAGAGAAAAAGTTAGACTTGAGATGTTAGGAGGCAAAGCACAATCCCCAGACCCAACTTCTCAATTTGATATTATATTGAATGTTCAACTACTTTTAGAAATCTTTGCAAATGTTTCCATATTTTAATCTATAAAATGTAGGACTTCTATCTTAAAAAAAATGCAAACTATTTTCACAGTTGCAATTTTGCAAGGTTGAGCTTAGATTCAATGAAAATGATACAGAATGCATTGAATTCATTTCAAAGGAGTAAGACCAACCTTTGAGAGATTACATGTGAAACCCACACAAACATGGGGGCTTGGTCTTTAAAGGAAGTAATTTAAGGATTGCAGATAGTAAAAAACAGACAGAAAAACAGTTAGATGGATCAGATTAGAACCTACAGTGATATTCATTAAAAATATAAAAACGAGAATCAAATAACTTACCTCAACATAGGGTAGGATTCCCCATCATTCACTAAGTTGAAACTATCAACCGGTTCATCCACTCCAATTAATTGCCCATTTCCTACATATTTAAATTCTTGTTTCTGTTAGACAAATCATGTGGAGACAGTCTCAAAGATAAAACATCGTGAGATAGGAGGGAAAAGAAGAGTCTTATTCTTTACCAAATGCAAATCACCTTGCAAGAAAACCATACTTTGGTTCGAAACATAAAAAGTCAAAGTCAAAGTGATTTATGCACTTAAGTATTTTCACTGAGGTTATAGAACACCTAATGTTGATTCTCTGTGATGATAGAATCTGGCATAAAAAGATGCAGCAGATTTAGCGTACTTGCAGCAGTTAATCCATCTTCAAAAGACGGGAATCTGCTGAAACTCATTACAGGCTTTGAGTCAATATGTGAACGAAAAGCCACTGCTGATCCATGTTGTTGGGATTCAAAATGGTGCTGGTCAGAGCATTGAAAACTCATATCAGTCTGCCTTGCAACTGGAGTGTCCCGAATAGGGTTATGATCCATCTTGGCTTTCTTTTCCTTGGGCGACTCGAGGTCTGTTTCTACTTCAGATTCCCCATTGTTGGATAGGCCCAACTGTTGTTTCCTTTTTGTACGAGCTCTCCGGTTCTGAAACCAATTATATACATTAGTTTCGGAAATCTGACCATGCTGAGTAAGCTCAGTAGTAATCTCCTTTATTTTCTGTTTACTCGGTGTTCCATTTCCCTGATCAAATATATTCTCAAGAATTTGGAGCTGCATCTGTGTTGGTGTCCAACGCTGTCGGGCAGTCATCTTATGACCTGTAATCGTCATCATTGAATCATAGGGAATGGGTTGCCCTAGTCTAAACCCTGCAAAGAATTAGACCAATGACTAAGTAAATTCATTTAAAATATCATATACAATCACCGATTACAGAAGAGACCAATTCTTTCAGGACAAAACAAGTAACAAAGAATGTTAAAAACTTTAGAGATACATGCCAAAAGATGTGAATAAAAATAATGTGTATACAGCTATGAAATCTCTTTGTAATGAAATGTCAAACGGCTAACATGCCATACATCTTTCAATACAAACAAATCCTCGTCGAGAAAACAGGGAATAATGGAACCGTGACCGACGAAGAACTTCAGAAAGATTGTTGAAAATTTCAAAAAAAAATTGTTACTGGACCAACTAAACAATAATCTCGAGTTGTGGATTTTTTGAAAAAACACGGAAATCAAACACAATGAATCTTCATAAATTATTCAAATGGAAAACTAATCTGCTAATTTTCCTACACCAAAATTATCGGTTCAGAAAACATGATCCATGATAAAACTGAAGCCTGTAGAACCTTTGATGTTCCTGAGTAGGAAGCTCGTGACAGCTTTTACCAGCTTGCATAAGAAGATCAATATAAAGACAGCAGCAACAGTATGTATACCAAAAACATTAATGACAGTTTGTTCCAGGAAAAAGATTGGAGATTCTCAACACAAAAGGGAGGGATTAAGACTTAAATCTAAGAAGCAACGGAGACACTAATAGCAGATCATGATTTTACATCTAGCGGGCCATACTCCTCTTTAATAAAAGGATGTACTAACTATTACTACTACATAGCAGTCCCTACAGATGATTATTAACAAACCATGCTGCTTATTAATAGCAGGTCGTACCACTATTAATAGAATGTCACACTACTTATTAATAAGCAGGCCAACCTGCACATAAGCTACTCATTAATGACAGCCCCCCTACATTGTCTAGGGGAGTTTTCCTTGCATTAATTGCACACCAACCTATATAAATAGAAATGACGATATCAATCAAATTGTAGTTATCAAAATGACTTTACAGTTTGAGTGAATGGAGGTGCGTTGGCTAGGGCTTATCAAGATACAGCTCAAGCCTCAGCCTCCAGTTTGAGGCATCATGGCAATACCTTCTGACATCCTTCATTTTCCTAATTGTTTTCCCTTGTTTCCATGGTGATGACATGGAGCTCTTTCCTAAGCAATTGCTGGTCAGGGCTCTGTCCAAGCAAAACGTGATCATCTACACTACTTTCCAAAGGTTTCTCCCTTAAGCAAACGTTCAACTAGCAGAATGAATTATTCTAAAAACACCTCCACTTCTCATCAGAATGGCAATCGATGGTGTATGGTTTCCCCAAAAGGCCCTGTAGAGTTTGGCATGGTGGCAGTTGTGTACCCCTCGGATCTCAGGAATTTGCGGATATTATTGTTCGTCCTGCCCCTACTTTAAGTCCTTGCAAATTTGTTACGGAGATCTCTCCTCATATCACAGCAGAATCTTTCATGATCCTAGCTTGGGATAGCTTGCCAAAGTCAAAATCTTTCCCTCTCAAATTCTCACCACTGAACATCCCCAAAGGCTTGAACAAGGGCACTCTTCATTCCCTAGTATTTGATTTCATATTCAAGGGATTCTAGCCATCTGCTATATGTTTCTCCAAATGGGTGGCAAAGACACAAGGTGGTTTAGTTCAAGGGACTTTTAAGCCATGGTTTTGGTTTACAGGTTTCAAGTGTCTATTTCTCTTCAAAAGAAGACCAAAATACAGTTCTCCATGGTGGTCCTTGGTATTAGGGCAAGGCAGTCATATATGCATGAAAGCATAGCATCCAAGTTTTAATCCCATGATAGAAGTTTTTAAGTCTCTACCTATCCAGGTCAGACTGTCTAACCTACTAGCTTCCCTTTAGAGACTCTTCATCTAATAGGTAATCATAAGTTGAATTTCTTGTCATGGCACCTTTTCCCAAGAGTGTTGTTTTCTTTCATCCTAGAATTTGTTTTGCATTGCTGCCTGAAAGTGCATGGTTCATTTTGCACACCTCGAGAGCAATCATTGTTCTATCTTAGAAGGCTCATATGATTAGCATATAATGCATCGAAGTATGCCCCCTTTGAAGATTGATTTCAGTTGCAGAGTCTTGGAGAACACATTTGAGTTTGATCCTAGCCCGAGCATGCTTGTATTCTTCATTTATTGCTTAATCAAGACAATAGAAGGTTCATTTTGAAGGCAAACAACATACTATAGAGGTGGACTACCTAGGAGGGTTACCATGTGAAACCTAGCCCCATTCATATGTCAAATCAAGGCACTTCCACATATTTCAATGCACTTTTAAATATTTGTAGACGTATTTCACCTTTGAGGTCTTTTGGAGTAAAGTAACATTGTTTGAGGGGTGTTTCACATATTTGGGGGCATATTCACCTTTGACATTCTTTTGTGGTTGAGGGAACACTGTTCAAGGCTTTTTCTACATATTTGGAGGAGAGCTCCTTGCATGAGGAACTGCAATGTGGCATTGTTGACATGGTCAGACCCTCAAATGAAGAAAAAATGCATTGTTTAAAAAGGGGTGCTTTGCTTGTGGAGATGGCAAGTGGACTTGAGTCCTCAACCAAAACCCTTTTAATGATATTTTATTAAGGGTTGAAACATTCTAAGGGAGAAAAAGTTGGAGAAGGTTCTGTTATGCCTCATTCTGTAGGCATACTTTTTCAGACTTATTTTTGCTTTAGAGCATTTTGCATTCCAGAGTATCGGTGCCCATCGTTGCAACTCTTGGGCCTCCTTTTGATGTGATGATGACGATCATGTGATATATGCCATATTTTTACTGCTATGCCCCATGCCATAATGATACATATTGTCATGATGTAATATATGTTACTGCTTCCGTGTGTGATGTATTGATCATTTGATGAGTATAGTTAGTAGTATCACACCGCAAGTTGACAAGGGTAGTAGATTCTTGATTTACTTATTTACCATTGAAACTAGATGATTTTTCGTCTTAACAAGTACTTTTACCCCCTTCTTCAGGTCCACCTTAATGTCATTCATCCATCATCCATTACACTTTATACTTTGGTCTACAACTTTTTGGCTAAGATTGATAGATTGACTCTTGACCTCCCCTTTGCGGCCCCTTCACCATGAAGGTCTCCTAGTTATCCTTTTTGTCTTAGGAATGCTTGTGTTGCAATGATGTTTGTGACATAGGAGGCTCACTTGTAAAACCATGGGGCTAACTATCATCAAGGAGAGAGAATTTCCATGGAGCAATGTTCCCACCTAGACCTGAAACATGAAAGGATTTTTCCTTACCATGCCTCAAAAAGGCCATATGAAGAAAGCTCCCAGTCCAAGACTCCTTGTACATGAAATCAAAAAGAAAATGAAGACCAACTCAAAGAAAAAACCAAGCAAAGAAGAAAGAAATAATTCTTACTTGCCATAGGCCTCCAAAGAAAATAAAGGCCAAGGTCTCCAAAAGAAAGAAGCATAAGAATAAAAAGAGTCCAAGAATCAATGAAGACAGTATAAGAAGGAACTAACAAAGTAAAAGTAAAAGGGGGGAAGTCTAATTGTTAATATTAAGAAGGTAGTACATCATTATACATCACCCATTTGTGAGACACTTCCTTATTGTTTTCCCTATTGCTGAAGATCATGGAGCTTTTCTTTGTCCTACATCTTGAGTCAACAAAATCACCTTTGACCGAAAGCTCACTTGTCCAAACTTGGTCTACTCCATCTGTAATCCACCCCAAGAAAATTTTCTATTTAGATATTGTCATACTGGTTAATTTGTAAATTATCTTTCTCATAAACCTGCTTGAAGATATGTGTGATGTTGGTATATTATCATGTATATCATGACTAGCTATATGATGACTCACCGTAATGATCATTTACATCTATGTATACCTATCCATGTTGACACCCTTTGCCTCTAGTCCACTAGTGACACTTTTTTTAAGCTAGTACCCACAAAGTTTCGAACCAGTGACCTTACGCAAGGAGTGCCTTAACAATACATCCAATCACTGTCTATTCTACACCCCATGGGCTAGTCCACCAAGGACACTTATGATCATAGTACATCTTCATTCCATTCCTATAGGGCTTCGTCAAGTCTTCTTTAGAGTTACAATATGTTCAGTGCCATTTTTTAGTGGTGTATAGTGGTCAGCAAAGGACTAATTCATATCTCTTGTTGTACATGATATCCAATGATTCTAAGCACATATCTAGATACCCATTTGGTCACTTAATTGAGTATATTGCATCAAATTGATCACTACTACCTCCGATCAGTCTCTTTTAGAAAGGTGGCAAGCCTTTCAGTGTTTGCAGTGCATGGGATTGATATATTCCCCTTGTCCTGTCAACAAAAGAAAAAACCCAGCCACCTGTCCTACACCAAATGTGCCAAATAAAGCATTAAAAGCATAAAAATTTAAGTACTTAATCAACCTAGATATGCTCAAAATAAAGCTTTAAGATTAGGATCTAGCAGTGTACTTAAATAGAGCAGTTCTTACCTTGGATGCCTGCAGGTTCAGCTCATCTCAACATCTCACCTTCAGCTTGGGTATTCTGACCTGGTCAACTTAGTTGACCAAGTCAAACATGCTTCCCAAGGCAGTGGCTAAAAATTTGACAGTGCTTATATTTACTCCAGACATGCCCAAGACTAATACTGTGGTTCCAGTTTTCAGAGTTTGTCCTCAGATTGCATGATCAATGATTATTATCACTTTATTATTGGTTAGATCAAGGTTACTTGGGAGTGGGAGCGGGAGCGAAAAGAGAAATTTTCAAAAGATTCCGGTTTGGGAGTGTTTCAGGAGTGTTTTTTATATAATATATTTTGACACATATATGCCAACAAATGCTTGTAGAATGTTGAATTAGTTATGGAAAGCATAAAAACATGAAATAAACCATAATATGATAAATCATAATACCATATAACTTCATTCATCAACCATCAATGATTCAATCATATGCTAGTGAATTCATTAAACATAGGTCCATTATCCATAACATCAAGTTATCAACCTTACAGCTTCAAAGTTCAACTTCAAACTTCAAACATGAATTTCCATGTAATGTTTACCAAATATACCATAATAAATATAAAAGAGTCAATGACTCAAGTTCTTGAATCTCAACAGTGCAGAAACTCGAAAGTTGAAAGTATTGTAAATAAGAAAAGGCAAGAAAAGTAGATTTTATGGATGTTTTCTTTTGCCATAGGAAATTTCTAATTTCTTTTCCCATGATCTATGAACAAAGGGAGCGGGATTATCATCCCCAATAGCCACCAATGTTGAGCAGCTTGAGCCATGTCCAAGACTTGGTCCTGCATGACCCCCCCTCGCTGATGTAGGTGGGGGTTGTGAAGTTGAACCTCTAGGAAAAGATGGTGCATCTGTAAACGAGGTAGAAGATGGTGGTGGCATTATTGTTGCTGTTGTTGCTGCATGGTCATTCTCATCACTCAAAAGCTCATCCTCCAAGCGCTTTAAAGTTAAGGCTCCATCCTCCAAGTTATGCTCCTTCGGATTGTTGTCCCAAGTGACATATGATCTATCGGTTTTGGCCCGCTCACAGTAATGATTCAACAACCTCAAGTTGTAATGTACATAAACCAAGATTTCTTCCTAATTTTCATTTAATCGGTTTCTTTTCATTGAGTGGATGAAGCTATAGGTGCTCCAACACTGTTCTACAGAGGAATTGTTTACCACCTATGAAAGCACTTTGGTTGCCAATTTATGCAAGCGTGGGCATGATGAGCCATACATGTTCCACCATTCAATAGGAGGCGCCCTATCTCGATCTTTTCTAGCATGCAAAGTACCAAACGAACCAATATCATTGAGGTATTTGCTTAATTCACTACGCAATAAGGCACATCAGGGACCAACTTGTCTATAGCAGCCATGTACCCAATCTGTACCTTTGGATCTGTGTGGGGATTTCTCCTAACCCCACCCCCAAGTGCTGGTTTGGCCAACCAAGATGGAGAATAATATTTTGGTGTTAATACATATGTTAAAGCATGCAGTGGAATGTTGAGATGTTCCCACCTTTTGACCACATGTGTGTGAATATGGTCATACAAGATGGGATCCTTCGATTCAACAATATCTTTAATCTGGCCCAACATGCTATCCATCTGCTCATACACCTCTCCAATTATCGGCTTATCTGTATCTACAAACTGAATCATGTGATAAATGGGATTTGTCAACTGCAAAACAAACTTGACACTTGCCCAAAATTGACCATCAAGAACTGTGTCTTCCACATCCTGAAAATCAAGCCTGTCAGATGTGGATGTAGCCCTATCTTTCAAGACTTGCCATGATTCACTTGATACCATGCTAGCCAATGCCTCTCTTACCTTCGAAAGGCACCTGAAGGTGTGGTAATAGCTAGCAAATCTAGTCTTTGCTATCTTTAATAGCTATAACTTCGAGTGAGTGTGGAAAATGCCATGGGCATTGCTATGGTTGGTAATAAATCTTATCATGTGCTTTCCCTTTTTGTACAGTTCATCAATCCATTTGTATTGATTTTCCTTCAACTTAATAATGTCATGCATCAAAAGGTTCAATGTGTGAACCAAACACCCAGACCAAAATATGATGGGGTATTTATCTTCAATGGTTGCTCCTGTTGCCTTAGAATTAGCAACATTATCTATTATGACTTGGATGACATTGTATGGTGTTGTCCGCCGATTGCACACCAACAGCAGAAATCTAATGAAAGTTGTCTCCTCACTTGAGAAAATGGGAGAGGTGTGACCTTGGGGGCAAGCACAGAGCTAGGTACTGTCACCTACTCCTAGCTCCTCCGTTTAGGCTAACTCCTAATGAAGCTAAGGGGGGTAGTCCCTACAAAGAGTTTTCTAAGTCTCTTAAGGTTGTTAAAGTGTTTTACTTAGTCGCGGATGCAGATGGTTGTTACTTAGGAGTTTATTATGATTTGAAGTGTTTGTTTATTAATAGAATGATGATTAATCATAAGCAATCCATGTTGCTTAACAAGAGATTACACAAATAAGTAGAGCTTCCAGACTTCTAACTAAGCATTCAGATATAACAATTAAAATGAACCACAGACAATTGATCAAGATAGAAAATTATTTAGATATAACAAAGGACCAGTGCCTTATGGAGTCAATAAAATGCGTGAATAAAATAGAAGTCTAGGAATTAAGCTAGTGAGTATTTAGATTGTGCGAGTGCTCTTGGTAGATTTTTTAAAAGATTTTAATGGTGATCTTGCTTAAAGTGTCTAGATATCCTAACCGGAAATACCTTCAATGGCTCTGTTCGAAGACATGATGGATCTGTCTGGGATCACAGCTAAGTGTTCAATAACTTAACTAACTGTGCCCAGATTGGGTTGCCTGGCGCCCACACTTGGAATTTGCCCACTTGCCAATCAAAGTTGCATCCAGCTCTCTGAGAATCCAGTCTTTCATGACCTGTCAAATCATATTGAGATCGGGTATCATTTCATTCAAGATTATGTTCAGAGAAGAGCAGTGACATTACAGTACATTTCCACTGATGAGCAAGTTGCATATATCTTGATAAAGTCTCTTGGAAGAGGCAAGTTTATTCATTTCAAAGACAAGTTGGGTGTGGTGAAGAACAATTTCCTTGGTAAGAGGGAGTGTTGATTTTTACCTAGGAATTGTTCCCCTAAGTGACATTTGCCTAAGTCACTAGGAAAAGGGGTTTAAGTCACTTGGACTTTATATTAATGACTTGAGATGAGCATTAATTGCACTTTAACTGAAATATTTAAAAAGTGAGTGAAATTAATTATTTTGTGGAGAAAAGTGATTTTAATCACAACCACTCATCTAGACTAATATGAGTCCTAGGATTAGATGACTTTCCATTCACCCTAATTTTTTCACCAAAAGGGAAAGTTTCCAAGTGAAGAGGCACTTTTGCATTTGAGAGAGAAGAGAAAGCCATTTCTGAGAAAGAGGGGAAAAATAGCAGCAGCAACAATTTTCTTTTGGCACACATTTTGAGGAGAGAACATACAGCAAGAGGGCATGAAAATCGAAGGCAAGGTACAACAACATTTATTGCTGGTTCGTACAGTCCGTACGGTACGGATTTCGTACAATAGTATAGATCCCAAGGCAGAAAGTACAGCAAGGCATATTTCTAGGTACGATTTTCGAGAAAAAAATCCTGGGCACAAATGTTGAGGCAGTTTGTAGGCACAGATTTCGAGGTCCATACAAACAGTTCGTACAGTCCATCCAATGGCACAAAAATCGAGGCAAAAAACAGAAAAAAAATTCTGAGTTTGCATTTTTTTGTTTGGCATAGAAAACGAGGCAAAATATTTTTCATCCGGTTGAGATAAGTTGGTCTAAAATTTTTTTTCTGTCCATTGCTGTAAATTTTTCTTGAAAATAAAAATCTCTCACAGGTTTTCCCCGGAGGTTGGGGTTTTTCCTAGGTCATTTGACCAAAAATATTGTGTCCGAAATTTATCTTTGAATGTGGTTTATTTACTGTTAGTGAAAATGTTGTAGAAGCTTTTCTTGTATTTCAGTCCTATGTTGTTTATGAGAACAAAAAAAAATCTAATTTGCAGCAGTAATTAAATTGGATTGGGCATTAAACAAAGTGTTAAAATAGAGTTGGAAACCGGGTTGGGAAAGTGCTGAAAATTCTACACTACCATGTGTGACAGTGCCTGAGTGCTGAGATTAAGACATTCTTCATCACTTGAAGAATCGTCTCTTTCTTCTCTGGTTCTTTTCCTTGCTGGTTCATCATGTTCAGCGGTATGAGCATGATGTCTTTTCTTGTTAGTCTTCTTGTTGGAGGAACCTTTGTTTCTGGGACAATTTCTGGAGTAGTGTCCCTTCTCATCACATGTGTCACATCTAACACTGGATAGATCTCTTCTGGGTCTCCTTTGTCTTCTGTGATGGTGGTCCTCCCTCTTGTTTTGATTTCTTCTAGTGTGAACTATGAGAGCTTGATCATTGTTTGCTCCCATTTCTCTTCTCTTGTTATTAACCAAGCTTCGTCTTGAGTTCATTCTTCCCATAGTATGCTAAAAGTGATTTGCTTCTTCCTGGCACATATTCCTTGAATGAATGAGTCCCATGATCTTGGGAGACCATTCAAGGTGGTCATAACGATCTCTCCTTCTTCTACCTTTTCTTCAATTGCTTCAAATTGTTCCTTGATTTGAGAGACCCTTGTGAAGTAGGATTGCATGGTCTATGAGTTTAGGATCTTCACATTCTTGAGCTAGTTCCTTAATATCATCTTCTGATTGATGTTTTTCCCTTTGAATAACTTCGTCAAAGCATTGAACATCCCCTTGGATGTCTTCAAAGATGACACATGGGGAATGGGATGATCTTTAATGGAATCTACAATAATTCTCTTGGCCTTGACCAAGTTCTTCTTTTGGATAGCCTTTGCTTCATTTCACTCTGGTGTTGGAACTTCCTCACTAATATATTTGTCCAAATCATTTTCTTCAAGGGCAAGAGAGATCCTATACATCCATGCTCCAAAGGTGTCAGCTCCCTCAATCTTGGTGTGGTGAGTCATTTTGAAATGAGAACCTCTAATGGAAATAGCAAATATTTTAGGTCTTACCAATTTGAGATGCCCAACTTGGTTCTGGAGCTGGCTGGCCTATGGTTTGTTAGAGAAACCCTAATTTTCTAAAGCAGAAATTTTAAACTTCTAATTGGACAAGAAGATGCGCCTCTTCAAGGTGAGTTGTCCATTGTACTCCTCTTTCCAAATTGATGGAGGAAAACCCCAAAAGATTGATGCCCTAGTTTTCTCCCGACATTAATGTCTGGGTCAAAAATGAAAATTCTTCAAACTTGATTATGCTTCCTCCAAAAGATGCGCCTTCCTAGGGTGAATTCACCTAGCCCTCCTTTTCTGATTATCTATGGAGAGAAGACCTTAAACTAGGAAGCCCTAGTTTCTTGTTGCTGCACAATGCCTTCTTTTCAAGTTAGCTATGATACCATGTTAGAGTTTGCACTTTAATTTAATTAGGATATTTAACTGAAATAATAACAAGCACAACAAAACACAATAGACACAATAATTTTCCTCGGGGAAACTATAAAGGAGAAAACCCCGCAACTTTCTCAAAGCTAGATTCGTCACTAATACAATATCACAAAATGGAAAACCCCAAAAATAGGAAGTCTTCTGCATCTCTCTCTCTTTCTCTAGCGAACTTGTCTTCTCTCTCTTGCTTATGCGAACTTGAGTGAGTGAGTGGTGTATCCAAATGAGAGAGCAAGTTCTCTATTTATACTTTTATGTTTGGGTGACCTTTTTCCTAATTAAGTTGGCTTGACTAACTTGACTGGGCTGACTTGTCCTAGGGAGACTCAATAATACCTTTTACATTTATTCTTTTGGGGTGCTATTGCCTTGACTTACAATGGAGGTTCTATCTCAATGACCTTGCATGACCAAACATAATAATGGCATCCTTGGATGGAGGAAAAACATCTCCGTCTGAGGTATGAGTAAAATACAATAATAATATAAATATAAAATACAAATGGATATCTTTCGAAGTTACATTTACAACAACACATCCTCCATAAGCTATTAGCAACTAGGGATTTTGAGAATTGATGGATATTTTTGAAACCCCAACCTCCATTGGACTTTGGAGAACATAGGGTTTCCCATTTGCACAGGGGTAAGCTTTTCTTCTCTTTTTTCTCACACCAGAGATATGCTACACAAATCTTCCTGATAGCATTTAAAGTATCTCTCAGAATGTATGCTAGGGAAATCCAAAAAATCAGTATTGCCTCAAGGTTGCTCTTTATCAGGGTTACTCTGCTTGCCAAGGAAATCCATCTGTGGTACCAAGAACCAATCCTCTTTTTTATTTTGTCAACGAACCTTTCCCAATCAGCAAACCTATAGTCATTTGCTTTGAGAAGGAAACCTAGATATTTGAAACAATCAATGGAGGAGGCTTTAGTTAAGGGAAGGAATTTATGTATTAAATGCTTAAGATATTTTGGAATGTTAAAGAAATGTATGGTGGAATTTTGAAGATTTATTTCCATACCAATAGAGGAATTGAATAGTTTTAGGATCCTTTCGAGACACTTTGATTCTACCAGAGATGCATTCCCAAAAGGTAGGATGTCATCGATGAAGAGGAAGTTCAAAAGAGACATGGAGGAGGAGATATTTTGTGATTTATATGACAATTGAGAGCATCTGCAATAATAAGGAAAAGCAGGGGTAAAAAATAACCTTGGCGAAGTCCTTTGGAGGGATGGAAGAAGGGGGGATTTGAGCCATTTATGAAGACTATGTAGGAGACACCTTCGTAACAATATTCGATCCAATTGATGAAGAGGTGAGGGAAGCCTACTTGAGTGAGGATAAGATAAAGAAAGAGCTAGTTGACCCTATCAAATGCTTTGGAGAGATCTAGCTTTAGCATGAATGAGGGATGAGACTTGGACTTGATCGAGCGAACGGATTCCTAAGCAAGGCCAATTGCATCATAAATGTTTCATTGGTCCATAAAACCAAACAATTGAAAGGAGATATGGGCTAAAAGGATTTGTTTGAGATGACAAGCAATGACCTTTTAGATAAGATTGTATATACAGTTGCAAAGAGAAATGGGTCTATAGTGTTCAGAACCTTGTAGGAGATCCCCCTTTGGGATATTTGCAATAAAGGTGGAATTGAAAGGAAGATGTATCTTACCTATTGAGAGAGACTCCTCAACCGTTGTTGTTAAATCATCTTTCAAGAGATCCCAAAATCCCACATAGAACTCTATGTCAATCCATTCGAACCAAGCGATTTTCCATTTCGGAAAGAGAGAAGGGCATTGTGTACCTCTTGTTTGGAGATGGGTATAAGGAGAGTAGAGCCTTGATCTTCAAATAGCCATCGTTGGAAAAAGGATGATGATACAAAAATATCTCTTATGTTCTCCCTCGCTGGTCCAGTGAACAGGTGTTCGTAGTGGGTTGTAGTAGCCCTCGAAATGGATTTGAAATCTATGCATTCAATCACTGGCTGATCTTTGATAATCCAAAGTGTTGTTATCCTTCCTACCCATTACTTGACAGTAAAAATTGGCTATATTTTGGTCTCATTCCTATAGCCACAGTGCCCTACTTTTCATTCACCATGTTGCTTCATTCAATGCAAGGATCCTAGATTTTCTCTTTCTAATGTTTCCAACTTAGACTTTGAGTCATCACTGAATTGGCCGGTTTTTAAAGTGTCCAGAATATGAATAATTTTTTCTTCAATTTGAAGGAGGGCTTTATCGGAATATGTAAAGGTCCTCTTCACCCATTCCTTAGTCATAACAAAAAAATTGTCTTTTTTTTTCTTCTGAAAAGCTTCCATGGCATGATTATCCAAATCCTCCCTGTACGGAACCCAGTTGTCTCTAACCAAAGATCTAAATTCCTCAAATAGCAACCAGCCTGGATTGCATTTATATGGGGCTGGAGGTTTTTGAGCTGAAGTAGTCATGTCAAGGAGGATAGGCATATGATCATAGTGGCCCACTTTTAGAATGGAGAACTTGTATGCATTTAGGTGGAGAAGGAGGGTCTCATTTAGAAGGAAGCGATCAATTCTTTTTGAGATATTACCCTCGCGTAAACATTTATTGGACTAGGTGAGCCCTAGAACAACAAGTTGAAAAAGGTCTAAATCGATGCAAAAATAATCAACAATATTATATTTTCTGGCATTCGATCCCCAAGAATCACTACAGAATAATGAGAAGTTGAGGTCACCTCCTAAGATGAGGTGAGGACGAGCTAGGATAGCAGAGTAAAAAAACCCATCCTTAAAAGATTAACAATCATGGGATGGAGCATATACATTAAGGAGATCCACGGAGAAGTTAAGAAACTTAGAGAAACAGGCAGCAAGAATATAGTGAGGGTTGATTACCAAGGACTAGAGAACAAGTGTTTCATTCCATTGAAGAGCCAATCCACCAGAGTTACCTAAAACATCAACATACATAAAATTCTAGTCCATAAACCATTTATTCAGGATTTTACTTGCAGAGACCGAGGAGCATATTGTTTCTTGAATAAAAAGAACAGAGGGTTTGTGTTTTGTACCAATCTTTTGAGGGAACGTTGTTTAGAGGTTGTCCCAACACCTCTCATGTTATGATAGAGCACATTCCTTTGTTACCCTGAGGGAGGGTTTCTCTACTAAGGGAACTTTGAATCGTAGACTGTCTTCCAACAAAAATATCCTTTTTTGCATCGAATTTTGCATGATCCAAAAATGATTTACTTCCTCTAGTGGAGGGATCCAGTGTCTGTTGAGTTGAACACGTCCCTCTTAAATGAATCCTTGCCTCTTTCGTATGAAAGCATGTAACATATCTCCTCAACGAGAAAGGATTAGTGTAGGAGCTATATGAGGCGCCTTTGATGGAAGGGAGGAGAGATCTCTTTGGATTCATTAAGATCGATCAATGAATCCAATTTCAACAGTAGGAAATCCTCCGAGGAATCCGAAACAATTTGTTTCTTTCCCTTCCCATCGACGTAGTCTGGTGTAGCATCTTTGCTACCACGAGAGCCCATGATCATGTATTCTAGCTCGTTTATCTTTGCTTGTAGATGTTCTATGACTATGGAGAATTCCTCATTAAATCTAGAAGATTTTTTATGTAGATCTTCATATGTATCAATTCTGTTATCACACATATATTGCAGCTGGGGTACCATGATGCGGCATACAGATTGATCTCTCTGTTTTTTCGAGCTATTCTTTCAGATGGGGTTATATCATGGATCATTAAGTTTTGAGCCATTCAGAGCTTTGTTCAGCAGTAGTTTTAGATTATTTCCTTGCCAGGACTGAGATCTTCTCGTCCATTGAGATGATTCTAGTGGTGACCTAGTTCATTCAAGCAGAGTAGCAGATATGGTACACACAGTTACAGATGGGCATATCAAATAGAGATAGGTATATGGTGAGATCAGGTATATGTCTCCTTGTTTGGATTTTTCTCTTTGATATATGTTAAACACCTAAGCTTGTTATGTTAGGATGATCATGGTGACCAGTGCTTCTATTACATATGTACTAATTCTTAAACCTATGTTGCAAATGATTAAAGAGTCTAATGTTGAAGACTATTGCTTATGTCATGCTTTACACAACTTTTAAACCTTAGTGTTTTGTTGGTTCCATGTATCACTTGTCCCCATCCATCCAGTTCATCCATAATTGATTTTCCTCCCATGATTTATGATTGACTGAGACCCGTGAGATTGAAGATCATCTTGCCTACTTTGACCCATATGCATGATGGATCCCATGTTGTTTTGTGTCTCGACTCCGAGTTGTGCAACAAAACTTGCCGAAGCCCTGATCCTTATGGGCCAGGAGATCCCGCTGGTGTTGGTGCCTGAGCTTAGGCGAGTTGGATTTCAAAACCTTGACCTCTCTAGTCGGTTTCCCCCAATGTTTGGTCCTGACTATGGATATCCCCCCTAGTTGCTCGAAGAGTCTCAGCTAAAACTTGAAGCAATATGTCTACCATCATTACATGCATTATGTGTTATATACTATATACTGAGAAATGAAAGCCCTCAAATAAAGTTGCAAACTGTGTCTTTAGACACAACTCATAAAGGGCTATGAAATGAAATTGTGAAAGGCCCAAATAAAGTAGTGGATAAATAAATGCTAAATCTAAAGACTGTTGGCCATCTTATTGAAATGTAATGATTAATTCCTCACATAGACTGCGGGTTTTGATGTGAGATAGAGTAAGGGACAACTAATTCTAAGTGTCCCCTAGGATCTCTTCACTACAGTTTCTTGTGTACTCAACACAAGGGTCCTAGAAAAGATCCTTATGAAGCTTGATTGTTATATTGGATGTGAATAGTAGACATGTTGAAGTTGAATGGACTCTTTTCAAATCAACTCATCCACTTGTGAGACACCACCATTCCCTATTGTTTATCTGTCATGCTTATGTCATTGTGGTTGTGTATACTTCTCATCATTCGGAGAGGTCATATGGTCAAAATCAACTATAAGTCATTTCCCTTTTACCTTAGCCTTGTTTTCTACCCTCATCCGGCACTAGCAAGTTGCTTAAACTTTGTAAGTATGGCATGTACAAGAGACTTCCAAAAGATTCAATGATTACTAAAAAAAAAAGGTATATCTTATTGGTTGTTATTATTATTATTGTCACCATGATTCTGAATGACATGATTTAAGTTTGGTTTTAATATACATCTTGGAGCAGTTCTTACCTCAGATGCCTACAGGTTCAGCTCAGTTCAACATCTCAACTTCAGTTTGGGTATTTTGACCTGGTCAACCCAATTGACCAAGTCAAACATGATTCCCAACGTAGTGGCTAAAAATTTGGCAATGCTTATATTTATTCCAGACATGCCCAGGACCAATACTACAGTTTTAGTTTTCAGATATTGGCCTCAGATTGCATGATTAGTGATTATCATCACTTTATTATTGGTCATATTATATTATTATTGCAATGATTTTGGTTCTCCTAGAGCACCACAGTGTTTCAGGGGTAGGACTAGTCACTTATACCTTTCTTCTATGTATGCAGATACTCTTGTGCAGTCATATTGCCCCAGTTCTCGGCCTGAATGAAGATATGATGATTTTTATGATTTTCAGAGGTTGTACCATCAAAAAACGAACTAGGAAATCACTGGGAAAATCGATTTGGCTTGTGTGGTCAAGGAAATGGAAAGGAAACTTATCTAGATGATGTATTATGGCTCTCCAGACACTTATACTCCAGTTGTAGTCATCAGTTTGTCCAGGATAATTTATTTTGGTTCATCCAGTGAGGACATTCCCTAAGGGGCGCCCCTCACCTTGGCTATATGATGTATCACATTGTTATATCTTATGATTTGATGTTGTAATGGGGCCTAGGGATAATTGAGCCCTAAGGTGACCCCCTTTGATGTATTATCATGTTATATCTAGGTTATCCTATGTTTTGACTTAGATAAAGCATCATTGGGCAAAAAGTGTGCCCCCCTTAATCTAGTCAACTTGATCCATGTATTGATTTTTGTAAAAGTAATATCCACCATTGATGGTGTTATAATCTCAACTATTGGATGAAAAAGTTATGGTTTGTGTCTCTCAAAATCTATATAAAGACGGGACACCCCCATTGTAAATCATGAGCTCTGGCATTGGGACTTCTGAATAAAGAGATTTTTTGGGATTCAATACTTGTATATCTGTAGATGAATGAATGTGGTGATGATTGAAACTATTTCTCTCTTGCACTGATTTATTTCGGCATAGTTTCTTGTATGTTCTTGTATCCAATTTGATTTGCAAGTGAAGGAGTCAAATTGGAGAGAGGTGCATTGGTGGGGGGGTGTAATGTTCCGTTATTGATAATAGGTAATTGACTGAGGACATTTAATACCGAGAGCATATTAGAACAATTATTCAATATTATTAAGTCATCATTGTAGTAAAGAGGGCCATCAGAGTTATTATCATAAAGCATGCAGAACATGCAAGCCTTGTTTCTTTAGTCTTAAGTCAACGAGCAATTAGAATTGCATGCATGCAAAAAGTAAAGTGCAAACCCTAAATGTGACATGCAAACCCTAAAAGTACATGCTAAAGCTATATAAGAAGGGTCATTGAACCAAAAGGATTATCTCTGATTATTATTATTGATTTGGAGCTTTTGAGCAGCAGCATAGCATGCAGCCATGATAGGTGGGGTTGGAGACGACGTCTTTAGCTAACGAGGGTTCGACAGTGCAACTATATGCCCTAGTCTCTTTCAGGATATACCATCCAGGTTTATCAACAGCATTCATCATATTCATCCATATCCAGCAATTCAATATCCACCAGAATATTATTTGCAGGTTCATGTGTGCAGTTGGGGATGTAGCTGGAAAACCCCAAGGTATTCACTGGGTCTCTGAATCCTAGTCTATATTTTGCATGTCAGCTTCATCTTCATTAGCAGGGTCACTCGATTGCCTTGGCTGACTATCATCCATAAGTTTTCTCATCCAGAGCAGTTATGAGCAGATCCAGGAGGCTGAGGGCGTGAGCACCAGACTGGTAAACCAATTCGCTAGGGAAATTGGAGAGGTTAGAATCTCTGCATGCTCTGGTCATTCTCTCCGACACGGGAAGATCTACATCCCGACAAATTCTCTGTCCCATCAGCCACCTCCTTCACCAAAAACGTCACCTTTAGTTGAGGAGAGGGTTTCGTGCTGTCAGGAGGTAACACCAGAAAGGAAGCATCATTACTTCACCAGTCCAGCTCTTTATGCATGCATCTTATCTCTAGAGTATCATCAGCTTGATTATCAGTGGTAAAATCTTTGCCCTAGTTTAGATATAATTTAGGGCCATTGTTTCGGCACCTTGCATGCAAATTTTATTTCAGTATTCTTGCACATTTGGAGAGTACAAATAATCCCTAGAATAGTGAAACAATAGAATATCAGTATTTGGGATATTATAGGGGACTCACCCTGTTGTCATTCTTTGGTTTGGTTTTATGAGGGAGTGGTTACTTCTTTATGATTCTCCATTTTTGTATCTTTTACTTCTTACTTGCAAATTCCGATCTATTTTTCATTACTTATTGGTTTTCCCTTTGTGTGACATGTAGAGAGGATGCTAGGGTCACTGAGCAAAGCGTTTTCATCAAGATTTTGTCCGTATTTCTCATTTGATCTATGAGGAAGCAATCTTCGTCATCCAGGAAGATATCTCAGGTTCCAGGTAAGTTTCTTAGGTTAATTATCTTTGTTTTAATTTTCATGCATTGCACATCATCCATTTTTACTAAAAACCCGCATGTAGAAAGTAGAAAAATTCACCGGGGCATATTGCACTTGGAATCTCAAAATTTGGCGATCTTGGTTTTGTTGACCATAATCCGAAACCTATTCATTCTCCTAGGCATCACCATCTGATTCCATCTTCCCATCTTGAAGTGGCACTGATCCCTAGGAAAAATGCCCACCTTGTCTTGTAAGTGATTTTCTGAGTGTTTTGTGTTTCTAGTTTTGTTTGGATTTTTGCACATTATCAAACCATTCATCCAAGCATCAAATGAAGTGTGTTATAAGTCCTAATTCTTTAATCAAACCCTACCTGGGGCATTTCCCTAATTTTAATCCAAATCCCCTCAAGGTTCCAGGTTTGATCATTTGAGTTAACACACAAATCCTAGATCTGACAACTAATTCCATAAGTCACTAATTCATTTAACTTGAGTAACATTTCAGACACCCGTAACCATCTTTACTGAAGCATCTCTTAAATTGTGGCTTCATCCTTAAATTTAGGGTTTCTAGCTTTCACCTTACGTATTCTATGCATATAGTTTGATCTCGTGATTTAGCTTTAAATATTTCCTTTTAGGATAGGTTTGGGTCTCCCCCTTTGTCACTTGGGATTTAGTGGCATAAAGCTAAGGAAATCTCAACCGGCGTGACAACCATCCATCATCTGGGGGTTGGGGTATTTGTAAGTCACGACTTTGGTTGCATGTCCCCTTTGCCATCCTGTATAGGATTACTCTACAGGGAAACTACAAGAATCGTGATAACAAGTTCTTCCCACTATTTTGTGTTGCTTATTTTGAGCAGAGGACAAGGATTCCTCACCAAAATATGAGGGGCTCATTACCAAGTGGGTACCACCAATATCATCTGATGACCTTAAGAGTGGGAAAGAAATCTTCAAATGGCCATGGGATCGACAATGAATGCAACAAAATGGCACATTCTTACAATACAGGGTTTGCATATAGGAATTTTCACCAGATTCGATCAAGGTAGCATCTGGATGGCCTTGTGCAATGTCCATTTCCACGCATATTGTGTCTACAGAAGTTTGGGTCTTTTGTTCTGTCTCCAGGGCAATCTTCTGAAAAGTGCCAAGAGAGTTTCCTACATATTTGAAGATACGGATATCCCAATATTCTATAGGAATACATAGTCATTTTATCCATAGAGAAAGGGTATGGATGCACTGTCAAATGGGATCAAATCCAACGTACCATCGGAATAGGGTAAGAGCCACATTGCCCCAAAACCATGGTCCTTCCAGAGCAATTTTTTAGCAATATTGTACTGAGTTAAAGACAAAGGGGTATGTATCCCTTGGCACCAACATGTGCTAATGGTGTATACCCAAGAATGAGAACCCAAGTTCATTGTACCTAGCTTTTCATATATGTCTCCTTGAATCTTCTTGCATGAAATATTTCAATTAGGGAAAATTTAGTGTAGTATATTCCCTTTTCTTTGAATATCTCTAGGTTAACCGTAACCTTCATCTCCTCCAATAGCTTGGAAGTATAGTGAGGTCTTTGTTTGCAACAGCGGACCCACTTCTGTTTTTTCTAATCATCTTTTGGAGGATCGAAGGCTTCACCTAAAGGGGGATGAGGTTCTATGGGAGAGGAGGATATGTAGTTGAATCAAAAGGGAAATCAAGGAGATGTGTTAGGGGAGGATTATGTGATGAGAAGGGTTTAAGAGGAAATGTGTGGGAAGGAATAATAGAGTCTTCAGAGAGAGCCAAGGATGTTAAGGAATCATCATGATCTTGGATGGGGGGCAGAGGGGATGCATTAAGATCCTCATGAAGAGTTGGTGTTGTGAATGTTCAATCATTTTCAAATTGAATATCAGATAAGTAATTTTTGAATTATTATTGAAAGTGATTTCAGGACCATCATCAACTTGCATGGGGGAAGGGTGAGTAGGGGGAAGCTTCGGTTTCCTGGAGTGAGCTCTAGACATCATCAATATATATATATATATATTCTCCAAACATAAATACAATTACTAAATAGATTCAAATTAAATTCTAGAGCATGTTATTGAATAAGTAAAGTCCTATTAAATTCTACATATATTAAACACATTGCAAGATTTATTTTCATATGTTGGCCCAATATAGTATTTTACAAAACTAAAATCAAAGTAATAATAATAATATTGGAATTTTGAATTGATATATTTCTTTGTAGCTTGTAATCAATGAATTTGTAAATGTAGGGCAATGCCCATAAAATAGGTGTAGGCATTTCAGAGAGGGTAATTAGATGCATCTAGATTCTAGAATCATTTGTCATACATGTAACATTAATAAATTAAATAAATAAAATGGTGACCTCAAACAATTGAAAAAGAAAGAATCATTATAATCAAATAAATTAGGATAGATCTATCTTAACTCTTGATCTACCAAGCATCTAGAGTGATCAAATCCTTGAGGGTGAAAAACTTTCCTCAAGCTTTGCACTCTCAAAAAAGTTTGCACTGCAAGGGATTTGATCCCTCTCAATGCTTGTTAGATCTAAAGTTAAGATAGATCTACAATATTTTCAATAATTTATGATATTTTCCACAATATATCTAGACTCTTCATGATATATTCCCTGAAACTATATTTACAACACACACACACATATTCCCATAAGTTTATTTCTAGGATCTTCATGATATATTCCCCGAAACTATATTTACAACATTAAAATATATATATATATGTGTGTGTGTGTGTGTGTGATTTAGTTCATAGGGTACCCTATAAGGAGAAAATGATGGGTAGGAAGTTTTCTAACTCATGAAATTTATGGGTAGACCATTTTGCTCCACATCAATATTGATGGTTTCCTCTTCACAACCACACTTGAAAACATTCAAAATTTAAGTAAAAACAATCAATTTGAACATAAAATTTCAACACTAAAAATATGAATATATCAACATTGAGAATGGAGGATGGTACTAGATGTCACTAAGGACATAAGGATGTCCCTCCATATTTAGTATGTTTCCTAAAAAAACAAAGACATTTATGGGACATCCCATGTATAGTAAGGGATGCCCAAACGCCCCATGATTGTACTGGAGATTTTTGGACATCCCTTATGCAAATTAGTGCCCATGAGGCATTGATTGCATCAAATAAATCTCTTTTCAAATATTAAAGAAAAACAAAATTTTATATTTAATTTAAAATAAAATCTATTTTTTAATTATTTATATTTTTATCATCCACTTGTTGTATCTTTGACGTTAAGGTTACCTTCTAACCATTCCTAAAACCTCTACCTTGATCCTTGAAATTTGATAAAAGAACTTGTGTAGGATAAAATAGAGTAATTTTTTTTCCAAGAAAACTTAGTAGGGAAAGCCAACAGATGTTTCCCCACATTCGCGGAATCCCTGGTAAACCCATCGGAGTAGACTAGTACCCCTCGCCCAAGGGCGTTCAAACCAAGCACCTACTGACATAAAACTAGCAAAATTCCCAATAGCATTAGGAACACGTAGTTAAACCAACCCTTTGAGCTTCATATCATTCACTTCTTGTATTTATCTAATTTATATGTTCATTCTAAATATTCTATTATTACACATAATCTACACTTTTGTCCCTTGCACTTGTGGCATTAGAGCATAGATGCCACCAACCTACAAAAATAGTTTATGAAATTTGAACCACACAGGAAAACTTATAATAAAAGAATATATGGTGTTGAACCTTCAACCACCAAAATAACCTCTTCAAACCAAATAAAGAAGTTAAAGGAGATTCTGACGTCCACATACCAATGTGACAAGAAGGACTTCACACAGGTTGACGTCAAGGTTTCCGGCATAAGAGACCATTAGTGGCAACCTCAAAAGAAAGATTATACACAACTTGAAGAGGAAACTTGTTAAATCTTGAGTTGAATGAGACAAAATGACAATGATATTCAATTCCATGGTATGAATTTACCAGCAGAAGATACTTGTGGAAGAACAAGTATCGCCAATTTCAACAAAGCATTCTTTCCAAATCATATTGGGAGGACAAAGCATATTTGAAGGAAGAGACTTATAACGTAGGCTTTATGCAAACTAGGATAAGTTAATTATATTTAAATATATAGATCAGAAAAATATAGAATAGATGTAAGTTAATTAATTGTCACCACATAGTTTGTGTATATAAACATGTATGGATTATACTTTTCATTATCTTGTCTTTATTTAAATTATTGAGTTATTATGTATAATTTACACTGGGTCTCTTACACCAAGTAGATACATCAAATTTGAATCACTTTGGACTGGATTTAGAAGCTCTAAACCATAGATGAAGTCAATCGCATATCATAAATGGCTAAATGAATAGTAAGTGAACTTTTTCAAATTGATCATGCAAGTTGTAGAGTCACAGATCATTATGACAACTTTTATCTCTACTTGTAGCCAATTGAAACGTATTAAAGTAGATTCCAAACCTCAGTGTTATCATACAATGCAAAACTAAGGAATTTCAGTAAATTTTCTAGGTTCCTCAATAGTTGTATCAAAAGCCTTATTGACTGCCAATAGAACAAAGAACTATGTTACCTGATCTAGCACCTTTCTATGTGTTTCGTTTGATCCATGATGGATTCAAATATATCAAGGATCCATATCCTATTTGTATACATGACAGGTTCCTACAAAATCTGACTAAAATAAAGAAATAACGATATTTTTGGAGGCTACTTTTCAACATTACAGAGAGGCAAACATATTTCTTCAGCGTACTGTGGTGTTTTCTGAGAGGATGTTGTAGTGGATATATCATTTTTAGCAAAGTATGTGGAGAATTCTGTGAGAGGAATGATCTATGACTAAAATATTTTCATCAGAATTTCCTAAGCATGGATGTGAAGATGTTTTCCATGTCTGAGGATATTTGTTTTGCCCATGCACCCGCCACACACGATGCATGTGCTTTTATAGCTATATGCTGCGTCCAAAATTCCTAAGATGGATGCTTTCCCTATCTGTATCCGCATCATAGTAACTGGGTTGAAGAAACATGGCTAGGAAGGTTCCTTGAAATCTTCAATTCATAGTATAGAAGAAGAAACTGTTAAGGTATCAATTTTCTTCCGAACCTTTGCAACAAGGCATGCCAAACAAATTGTGGACAATGTCACAAGAAAGAAGCAAGAGAAACAGAATCATGGGAAATTCCATTATAGGAAATAAAAAACAACCAAGAGATGTCGTTTTCCTAGTTTATGGTAGCATCTTACAAAAGAGCTTAAAGTACTTTCAACAATTGTGAATAGAGTCCTTAGCCTATTCCAGTATGTTTGGGTTTGACATTTGCTATCACAAAAGTTGATGCTTTGCTACTCGATTTATCTATGCTTTAGTTTTCATGGACCCCTTAGCACTAACCTTATGTGTCTTATTTGATATCCAACCACTGTTCTTGAAGAGCTCTCAGTGTCTCCTTTTCTCCCATGATAATAATTTATCATAAATTTCAGCAAACACGTTCCTTTGATTTCCAACCTATTTAACTCAAAAAATAAGGTGATCAAACTTTTTCTTTTGAAATGACCATTGTGCTGCAATGTTCCTTGATTTCCTTTCCTTTACAGCAGAGATTCCTAGGCTATTCTATGGCCACTGCTACTAGATAAGGAAGCCTGTTTAGATGCATAAACATCTAGTGCAGTGTGCCATATTTATACTATGGGCTCTGCAAAACACGGTCAAACTTACCTTAAGAAAACAAATGCATCTAGTGCAGTTTGACATATTTATACCATGGGCTCTGAAAAACACTGTCAAACTTACCTTAAGAAAACAAATGAAGAAAGAATGTAGTGTTTATTCAATACAGCCATTAACGTCCTGATTCTCAGCTGCTGAGTGCACTTCACTGCCTATTGTAGCGAGTAAAGAGGTCAGAAAATGTCCGTCTATGAGATTGAATGGGAGATGAGACGGTAGAGACAATGCTTTTGTTATTATGACATCAAGAATGGTTGAACATGCTGTCTTCATATAACAAAAGTAAAAGGGTGCTATGGCAAAGATTTGGTCTCTGCCCATAATTAGTTCAATTTCAAATTGTAAGTTGACTAAGCATGCTTTTCGATTTCTTTGAAATCCAAAATGATTTACAAAATTCCTAAATATACTTGGAAATTCCAAAATGGTTTAGATTTTTCCATATTTAGAGAAGCTAGAGATTGGTGAATGTTACAAGTTTGAAATGTCCATCTGCCGTTGACCTCATTTTGAGAATTGGATATGTCCACGGCTTTGGATTGAAAAACAATGGATGCGGTTAATTCCTAAAGCCAGTTTAACAACTCAAGCAACTGCGAACGCCTAAATAATTTCATGTTCGTATGTTTCCCTATGGGAGACAATGAAGCCACAAAACAGCAAAAATTTCGTACACCAGCCTAAGTCGTAGTACATAAGTGAACTTTGCTACAGAAGAAATCAATCTCTAGAAGGCGATCTTATTAAGGGTTACAAACTCAACAGAAGAAAATAATTGCAAGCTTTCAATTTAAATGTCAAAGGCACAAGCGGCCGGATCCTTCCCAGTTATAAATCAGAAATAATTCAACACTCTAATCGTGAATATCACCAAAAAGGTAGGTTGATTCTTATAGTTGGTGATGCCAAATTAATGCCATCAGTAGCATGCGAAATGAGTTATTTGGTGATTATATTCTGCCCTGTTATACTAAAGGCTACAAACCGAAAACAGATTACTGCAGTTGTTTGTCTTAAAAAAACAGTAATAGCTATCTCCACAATTAATTTGACACACTATTTCTGTATGTTTTCATTAAAATTATCATCTATGGGGAAACATTCTAATAATAAATGCCTATGCTTTCAGATCACAGGACCAAAGTGTGTGCATGCTATATCTAACAATGACCAAAGGATTATAGAAAAGAAAGCAGATCAATCAACTAATTGAGAGTGACCATTCATTCTAACATTAATGAAATTTAAAGCGTTTGAAAGGGGACCAACCAGGCAAAGCGCTTTGTTGTGCCACAATGGCCTTGTGCATTTCAACAAGCTGCTGACAAATGGTTGCATAAACAGATATTTGGCGGCGTAAGATTTCCATCTGGTCATCTGTCATGACCTGTCCATGCGTTCTACTGTACAAGATGGGCTGTGACAGAAGAACCCCATCTGTCTGAAAAGTATCAAAGGATCCTCCTGCACTAATAGTAACATTAGCATCTGCGCTTGCACTTTGCTCTGATACCACCTGCACCATCCCCTGAATTTCATCTGGTTGAACCCTCGTTTGAGCATCCATGCTGGTGGAAGTTGTAGACTGTTCCCACATTTTCCTCTTGCTTTAACCCCTCATTCCCATACGGAGGCTTGCAGATCTTGCCATGTAAACTGTACTATTATTAGTTAGAGCTTGCTTCCAAAAAAGAAAAACAATATTGGTGGATAATGGTGACAGCCTGCAACGGAATTAACAGACGTGAAGTTACCTACCTCGTATGAGGGTAGGGAGGATGATTACGATTAGGAGATATTTTCAAGATTGGGCTTTGCCGGAAACATCATGGGATTGGGTTTGCGTTTAGTTGCCTGACAACGTGCAGAATCCGTGAAGGGCTATGTCCATCGACGCGTAACAAGCGGGCGTTCTTCACATAACAATGACAACAACTTAAAGCAAACTGACCAACAAAACTGCGGCTCCCTTGCCTACCTTAATTGCTGCTTACTTCTCGTGCCTACCACCACCAACCTTTTTTCTTTTTCCTTGGATTTCTAAATATATCCAGCAAACCACAATCCCACTCCAGTCTGACTTTGATTGATATCAATTCTTTTACTTGGATTCGTGGCTTCTCTCAAACTGCTTGCTGCAGAGGAAAGTCTGTATCTTTTCATGTATCCATATATTTCTCCATCCTCTCATTATCCATGGGAAAGTACTAGATTTGGCTGATGCTGGATCGAAACTTCTGAGAAGTGTCAAGTAAAATTCATACAGGACTGCAATACAAATAGAATTTAAATAGCTAGCTGTATAGTGATAAAGCACATCCCATCTCAACTGTGTATCAAATCTCAACTGTATACTAGTAAATATCTAATCCTGCACTACAGGTATGAGTTTTTATGATTCGAAACTCTAATCAATTTTTGAAGATCGGAGTCAATTCAGGAAGATCGGAGTCAATTCAGATTCTGATTATATCTGAAACTTCTACCCATTTTTTAATAACCTAAAACAATATTCTACTATAAAATTAAGTTACTCCCACCTCATTGTACACCAACATTCACTGTTATTAAGGGCTCTTATATTACTTGTTCTAACTTCTAACTTCTTCTGCTATGCTTCGTTTCTTTTCTTTTCGCTTACTCCCACCCCAACCTACACCAGCATTCATTGTTGTAAGGGCTTTTGTTGTTCTAGTAACTACCTTGTGCCATGCGAGGTTTCTTTTCTTTTTGCTATTGGATAGTTAGGGTGGCAGTGTTGGTGGTAGGATTTATATTAAAATATTTTTGGTGGGTCTGGAAGAAAACTGATGGGATGGACGATGGGATTGGTATCGCACAAGTATGTCTGCCATGTGCATGCGGACTCTCTTTCAACCCACTGTTGTTGTTATTATTATTACAAGGCTTGCTTTCACTCCAATACTCAAATTCTCATACAAACAAACAATCTATCCAGAGTACGTTTCCCATTGAAATCCAATAAGAGGCTATGATTAATGTCGGTCAGCCTCAAACTTTTAATAATCAGCAGTCTCTAACGACTCTCTAAACCCTGTCCAATCCGCGCGTTGTTATTATATGTTTTTATAAATGGTTAAAGCTGTTACTGTGGCTTTAGCCACCATTCTTGAAAGTGGAGCTCAAGTACAATAATAAAAAGAGAGATTATTTGAAAGCTCATACACAATATTATTGTTGCCACTAAACCTGTCTGGTCGTATAAACATAACAGACATCGTGCTTTTGGTTCGGTTCGGCTCTTATGATCATCATCATCATGAAAAATTTAAATGCCAATTTGACTGGCTGACCTTGAAACACACACTGGATTTGAATTTTGAGCTTGAGTGCGTTTGCCATCCAATTTGTTAATATAAATTAGTATTATCATTATTATTCCTACTGACTTTAACTGCAGACCCACAAACGCATACGCATGCACGCATGTTTATCCTTTGAAAATTCGGCGACATGACTTTTAAAAAAAAACGGTCCTAGTGTTTTCAATCATAAATGCATGCATGAATGAATAAAGACGGACTCCTGAGTGGCAATTATTCATTTCGTTATTATATGCACTTCTTTTTCTTTCTAACTACCGCTGCCCCTGTGCACACAGATCGAACGATCCATCCGAAACATGTCTGTATTTTGTTTTATTTTGCTGTGATATGTTGTGCCAAGAATTTTGCATTTTCCTGTTGGCGCTGTTTGTTTGATCGATGACATTTCTTACATTAAATATATGTATTTATAAAAATAAATATAAAATTCCGTACAGCCCGACTTATTACATGTATTATAGTAATAATAATATATCATGAATTGGAATGTTAATTAGATTATGTTTTTCTATTTTATTTTTAAATTAAATATTTCAAATTCAATAAAATACCAAATATATAAATATAACTTAATAATATTGAGATAACTAATATTTATATATAAAATAAAGATAATAAAACATGGTAAACTCTTATTTAAATTTCATGGCATTGCTAGAGAAAAAAGTGAAGTAAATAAATCTTTATCTTATTCCATTAAAGGAAGAGATTTATCTTGTTAGAATAAAGGAAAAGTGAAATGTAGCATAGTCAAATTGATCATTTTCTTTGTTGTATAAAAGTTAATTATTAATAGAAATTAATATTCCATAGAGATACAAAAATTTGTTTTTATTTTTATTTTTAATTATATAAAAAGGTTACATTATATATATAAATATTTGAATGTTTGATTATATAATATTTATATTATATGATTATTATATATATATATGGAGGATTTTAATGTGAAATAAAATTTAGTTATAAAATAGATTGAAGTTAATGTTTTTTTTATGATAAATTATTATAATGAAAATATACCAAAAAAACAATTTATGAATTAAGAGAAATTATTAAACTTGCATGTAAACAACTTATATGTAAAATATTAAGTAAAAAGATGAAAGATAAAAATCCAATTAGTTTCCCAAATAATTAATTTTATTTATGAAAAATTCATCTAATTAAGAAAAAATCATATTCTTTTAAAGATGGTGTGTTACTTAATTCATATTCTCTTAAAGATAGTGTGTTACTTTTACTTTTACTTTTTGTTGATGATATTATGATATTTGGTATTAACACTAATTAGGAATGAAGATGTTATATAGAGTTCATCAATTTATTTTGCAATGCATCACGAATGAAAGTAAGTGTGAAGAAGTCTAACTTCTATCATTATAGATTACAAAGACTCTTTGGAAAGTATTAATTCCATTCTTCCTTTCAAGACATGCAATCTAGAAGATGGATTCAAATATTTAGGTTACTTTCTAAAGCCAAATGGATACATAGTACATGACTGATTATGGTTGGTTGAAAAACTTGAAAAGAAAATCAAACAATGGACCTACCGGATCCTTTCCATTGGTGGTAGGCTTACACTTATCAAAGTTGTGCTTGTCAGCATTCACCTATATCGTTTCTCATTATCCCAAGTTCCTCTTTCTATTATTCAATTTTCTTTGGATTGGTAGGACAAACAGGAGAAATCTTATTATGGCAAGATGGGAAAAGATTAACTAGTTATGATGGTTGGAAAAAGCCCGTGGACTTCAGTTTTGCATGGAAAATATATTAAAATGAATCTAATTTCATGGATTAAAAATCCTATTAGGAATTCCTAGCTTGTATAGAAGGTATTTCTCAAAATATATCAATGGCTTGGAAAAGATATCACTTGGAAAGTGGGAGATGGTCAAAATGTGATGGTTGGTATTGATCCTATCCTTGGTCTTGGAAAGAATTTTCATCTTTCTCCATTTATAGTGGAATATTTGCCTCGGATTGGATACTTTACACTGGCTCACATTAGAAGACATAAATGGCTAAATAGGGAAAATTCATATTGGTATAGTGCTAAATATCTAGGTGTTTTTATTGTTTGGACAAATGAATGGGAGGATTATATCAATATATTCGACTCCATTGGATGTAGATTAACTGGTAATCAAGATACACTTATCTAGATCTATAATCCATTGACAAGTACAATTATTTCTAAACTAAGGGGTTTTCTAATTAAATTTGGTTATTTGTTGTTCCTTGACATTGTGTATTGGTGGAAAATTGTGCTTACATTGTGTTCTTGAGTTTTGAGCATGATTATTGGAGATTCTACATCCTTTGGCACTCATTTCAATGGCACTTACCTTGGGATGTGCATTATTGTAATTGGAGGGTTGAGATATGCTTTGGAGGAGTATTTTACCCTATAAGCCTCCAACTTTCACATTAGATTATCTTTGTATGGTGGATATTTACTTGAGGAGTGCTCCACTTGTGCATAGTTGTCTATGTTACCTCAACCTTTTTTCCATGGTTTTAAAGTGGATTTGATGGTTTTGGGCTCATTTTTTCATGTGGTTGCACAAGGTTTTGGGGCATCCTCCTCTTTGTACTCCAACTTCCTTACACATCTTACACATCCTTGTAGGGAACACTATTTATATTCTTATTTCGGAGTTGGTTTTAGTATGGATGCACATAGACCTAGGCCTTGGCACATGGATTGAGGTCACTCTACTTCTTCGAGGATGTAGAATAACTGCATGGAGCTTATTGTAAATATCCCGAGGGCACATGGTTTCTCTTGATGGGTGAACTTG